>JAOWBW010000884.1:0-73205 GCA_026119855.1 Campanula takesimana
GGCTGTTGGCCCAGGATCAGGGCGGGGCGGTTGGGCGTGGATCCGGGAAAGGTTGTGGATCGGGCTTCGTTAGGCGGGCCTGAGTTGTGGGTTTTTGGGTAATATGGAATTTTAATTTGAGCAATGGGTTTAGGTGTACTTTTGGATTTCGTTTGGGTTTTTTATAACTTTTTTATCTGGGCTTAGGGTTCTTGTGGAATTAATCCTTTCTTTGTGCGTCGTGTGGTAGGGGCGGGGGGTGTTTGGACTCACGATGGTTGCATTGTCATTTTAAAACGTTATAAAGCGATCGAGGGACTCTATGGTATATTTATATCTAGCATTGGATTATTGGTAGTTTTGATTATTTCATGTCTTAAATGGTAATTTTGGTTAGGATTGTGGACTAGGTGATAATAATCTCAATATAACTTATGGAGAAACTACTTTCCTCCAAAAATTTTCTCTACAAATTACATGCTCCTCACAATATCAATTTGATCCCAAACCAAACTTCCTCAAAGGGATGGCCAAACCGAACCGGAACCGAAAAGCCCGGAACCGCCTTGACCTTGACGAAAACCGGAACCATGTGAACCGGACCGTGTGTAAACACGGCCGGTTCCGGTTCATCCCTTGACGAAACTGTGAACGGTTGTTCCGAACCGCCATGAACCGCCTAGACTGAACCGGAACCGGACCGTTAGCAAACCGTTAAAAAACCCGTCAAAATCGTTAGATTTCTAATAGTTTCATAAGAATTAACCGTTGCTAACGGAAGTTGACAAGAAAAGTTGAGGTTTGGCTGAATTTTTAACCAAATCATAATATAAATAATAAAATTTGTTGAGTATATAAAAGAAAAGAGGGACGGATCTCTTTAATTTTTTAAACATTTTTTCTATACCTTTTTGTAAAAAAATTCAGTAATATATTATTATAATTGTTTTTTCTGTTAAAAAAATATTTTAAAAAAATGTGGACCAGCGGTTTCGAACCATGAACCGGGGATTCCGAACCGTAACCATAACCGGAAGAGAAACGTTCGGTTACGGTTCAAGCTTTCCAGAACCGGACCATAACCGAAACCGTGTTTGGTCATCCCTACTTCCTCCCAAGGAACATAAAAGCAAGAATCCAGCAGATGGTAACAGAAAACAACATCAAAGATTCAAAATAAATGAACCTTATAATTAAAAAATATAATGTAGCAAGTAATATAGATAAATAAGTACCTAAATACATTAAATCATGAATATCTAACAGTTAACATAGAGATTGCTCTATTGCCAATCGCGGTGTAGATCAGAACTAGCAGGAATAGACCAAGTTTTAGAGTATCACAAGCTCCGTCCCAGGTGATACATATTTTTGCAGCAACTTTGCACGCTCCCTCGAAACTTTCTCTTGTTCAGGATCAATAATCAGCTTCTCAAGCACCATTGATTTCTCAATAAGATACTTAACAAGATCAAATTCATTTTCATATCCGTGCCACCCAATAAATTCCACCACCTTCAAGAGTTTATGTTTGCGTTTTTCTGACTTCCTCCATTCACAGTTTGGCAATTCATACAAAGGCTGTCATGTAAAAAGGTGAATGAAGCAATGCGTCAATAGCAATATAAACCTATTGGTCCCACAAAATGAATGGCAAGGTTGATACAATTTAGACGTAAAGAGACTCCCTTAAAAGAGGAAAGGAAGGGTGTTGAAAATTTAGTACCTCGTATGTAGATGGCTCCGCATATAGGACCTGCAACAAATAAAAAAGATACCCGTGTCAACATAAAGATTATTACTATTCCCTCAGTCCCATAAAGATAGCTCTACTTTTTTTCGTTGTTAGTTTGAATGAAATTAAGCAATAATTTAGGTTACTTTATAGCTCAAAATTCATTCAACTATCAAAGAAAAAAGGACTAACTTTCCAAGAGAGTGAGTAGATGTTTAGTAGGAATAACAACCACTACAATAGTATATAGGCAGGCACCTGCGAATACTTATTCCTATAACTAGGTAACCCCCCCCCCCCTTTTGTCCCGAAATGACCTTCCTATCTTTTTTGTTGATAATATGAAGGTACCTAGAGCAATAATTTTAGGTTAATCTAATTATCCTAGAGAGTATCTAAAAATTGTTAATGATAGTTTTTATAAGAGTTAATGACAATTTAGACCCTAAAGTGATATACCACCCTCCCAATCGAACCCTGATTTTTTTTTTCGCCAGATCAGACCTTGAAGTGAAAAATACTCGCCAGTTAAGGTCTTTTTAACGGATTTTGTTAGAAAAGTCAGTTAAGTACCATGTGCATGGCACGTGATTGACAAAATGGATGAATGTGTAATGATACTAGTTATGTAGGGCTTTATTGAAATTTCTGAAACTTAATACATATTCTTGAATTTAAAGGGTTCAAAAAATCAAATTACTTTTGGAAAAAATGAATTATGTTTAAATAAAGAAAATTAATAAATCAAAAAAAATATTATGCAAATTTTTTAATATTAAAAAAAAAAATTTTTTTTAAAGAAGGAGATATCTAAAAATGAATAAAAAGTATAATTACCTTAATAATTATTATATTAATACTTTTGAAAAATAGAATATTATATTAACAATAAATCAAATATAGAGAAAAACAACACTTAGAGAAAAATAAAGAAACAAAAAGAAGGAGGAAAAAAAGGAGAAAGCAAACAAACAAAACCCATCACTTTCTGCGTTTCTGCTTGCATTTCCCAGCTGAGCTCCCCCTCCAACGCAAAATTGCCGCCGCACAAGACATTCAGGATTAAGAAGAAGCTTGCGAAGAAGATGAGACAGAACAGTCCTATTCCTCACTGGATTCGCATGAGGACCGACAACACCATCAGGTTCAACGCAAAGCGCAGGCCTTGGCGCCGTACTAAGCTTGGATTCTGAAAAGCTTTCGAACCAGATTTAGATCTAATTCTTCCCTCCCCATCGCCCCCAATCTCTTCTCTCTCTCTCTCTCTCTCTCTCTCTCTCTCTCTCTCTCTCTCTCTCTCTCTCTCTCTCTCAAGATTTTGATCCAGATTTAGATCTAGAACTGAAATCTTCTCTTAAGGACCCAAGGCAGAATGAGTGTGGTCAGATTTTGGGCTCTTTGACCGGAAAGCCGAAATCAAAAGTGGTCGGAATTAATGGGATTCCGACAGAAGTATTGGGAAACAACCGGAATTCAATTCTCTCTTGCTCTGAAGTACTAGAGAAACAAAATCTGGGTTTGGATTTTAACTGACTTTTGCAATTTTGATCTTTCATTTGGAATTTTAACGGCGTTTGGTTTTAGTTTAGGATTAATTTATTCTTTGGATTTAGAAAAAAATGAAGTGAAAAGAATGAATTTGGTGTTTGCTCATGGCGGTGGCGGCACGGTGGTGGTTTTAGGTAGTGGGTGGTTGTGGAAGGCTGAAGATGAAGGGATACTCACATTTATTTAACCCCCCTAACTATAGGTTTTAACCTTTTAAGTTTCAGAAATTTCAATAAAGCCCTTAATAGCTAGTATCAATTACACATGCATCCATTTTGTCGATCACGTGCCATGCACATGGTACTTAACTGACTTTTCTAACAAAATCCGTTAAAAAGACCTTAACTGGCGAGTTTTTTCACTTCAAGGTCTGATCTGGCGAAAAAATATCAGGGTTCGATTGGGAGGGTGGTATATCACTTTAGGGTCTAAATTGTCATTAACCCTTTTTATAATGGTGTATCATTAACAAGTTTTAAATTTTCATTAGGATAATTAAATTAACCTATAATCATCGCTCACAATACTTCCGTATTAACAAAAAAAAAAGTAGGAAGATCATTTCGGGATGGAGGGAGTATATCTTTTGATGTTCTGCTTTCCAATATATGGAGAACAAAATATAAAATCGTCCAATTTGACAAAAATCACAAGGCCACAAAAACATCCAAAATCATCCATGTGTTTGAGAACTGAAAGCAGAAAGAAACATCCCTTGAAACAGAAAAAGAAATCAGATCTGGGGGGGCACAAACGGCTTGAGACTTACTTCCAAAAGTAATTATTAAAATTAGGTGATAGTCTTGCACACAGGTCATAGTGTCTAAATTGCAAGAAGATCATTTCAATACCAAGGGTTAACCTTGGCCAACACAAAACAATGTGACAATAGTCGAGAAAAATGAAAGCTGATATCCATATGTTTTATTGTAGTGCCTAGAGCAAGAGGTAGAGGTAGTTGCTTTCTCTACACGAGTTCCTTTTTCTTCTTCAACCAAAAGAAGTACTCCCTCCGTCCCATAATAAATGTCACAGTTGACGAGTCAACATTTTAGAACATTTTGTTAGCCCCAATCTATTCATAGGCGCAGAGTATTTTCTTCTAACAAAACGACTCCTTGGCATTGCAATGTTTGTGTCTACTAATAGGAATAATTAAAAGATGGCCCAAAAAATCATATAAGAGTGGGTATTTGGTCATCTCAGTACAGTACATATACAACGCCTCACCAGAATAATTGAAAGATGGCCCAAAAAATCGCAAAATGTGCTGATAAATCAATCCAAATAACTTAAGCTGGAGAGGGGATAGATATACTTATCACACAACAAACAATATCAAGCGCTTTAAACAAATGAAATAATGAAAAATACCTTTAGTGTGAAGCTGCTCAATAGGGGACATGCACATATCAGTGAAGTTAGGCAAAAGATATTTTGGTTATGACTTGCCCCCACACTAACCTCCAAATGTTCGAGGTCACATAACGAAGGGAATACTTCTGGAAACATTATGTCGCCCGAGTAAAACTAAAAATATATATTAAAAAAAAAGTTAGCAAAAAGGCAAAGAAGATCTAATATTAACATGACAAATAACAAAAAAAAAAAAATAAGAAGAGTTCAGCATGCTTACCGAGTCACCCATGTCAAGTTCAAGCCGTTGCAGTTGAGAGATAGGAAGAGGCCAAAATCTATTCCCAACAACACTAAAACACCACTGCCCACGTAGTGACACCTCCCTTAGCAAACGAAGATTCTCAAGTGCTGAACACTCAATTTCCAGTTGCCATTGAATTTCAGAGACTCGATATTTGTTTTCGCAATGTCAACATTCTTCAAATTATAGCAATATTCAATCTCCAAATGCTTCAATTTCAAGGCGGTGGTGACATTTAAATAAGTTAATGAACCGCCATGTATGATCGATAAATGTTCCAGGGACTGACAATTTGATATGAGACTCGCAAGAACTTCGTCAGATAGATCGACACAATTCAACCTCAGAGAAGTTAAAGATCCAAAGAATCTTGATAAATTATTGGGTGAATCCATTGTCTTCTTTGGAAACGAATAAAGCTTATTTCTATTAAAACCATGAAACTCTGAAAAGTCCAACTCCAACTTAGAAACTGTTTTATCCACTGCAAACTTAATCCATCGATCGATATCATCACCACATCTTGCATCCAAATCAAAACAAACTCTCAATTCATCAACAGTTGAGGCCCGAAGTAAATTTAGAACATGATTCACCCAACTTATAAACCTTGGCCTTTCAATAGATAAAGATGATCGACAAGTGTTAAATGTTTTATTCACGTTATCAAAATTCAAGGTCCCAGCATAATATACCCACAAATGTTCCCATCTACATGAGAGGACACTTGCTCTTGTTGCTTCTTTCATTGTCAACCTGGACAATATGAGCACTAAAAGATCATCTGGGAGTTCATTAATTCGTCTCTGCATAAAGTTGAATGATAAGCAATTAGAAATATGATTGAATAAAATGGTTGTTGCATATATGTTTCAGTAAAAGTGATGACTTTATTTACCTTTCGAACTGAACAGGGATAAATTAAATTCCTGCTTTTCTCCATCTTCAAAGATAATTACTTGGCTGACTGAAATTGACAAAAAATATGTTATTTGTTAAAATAAAATATAGAAAGTGATAAAATATAGAAATTAATCAAAAACCCCAACTGACAATTCAATGAACATATAAATTAAAGAGCAAGACGAAACAAAGAATTTAATATAAAACCCTAAAGCCGACTAGAGAGGCACAGAAACAAATCCTATGGCATGAACAAATATCCCCTGAACCATAGGCGGAGCTAGAGGGGGCATGCAGGGGCAATTCCCCCCCCCCCCCCATTTTATATATATATATATATATATATATATATACTCTCTCCGTCCAGCCTCACTTCCCACTTCACTTGAGAGTCCCCAAATAGCCATCTTTTTATTATTTTATATTCAAACTACCAGACCACTCACTGGCATAGTTGTCAAATTGTGTATCGTATCGCGTATCGGACACCCTAAATATCGTATCGCGTATCGTATCGGAGATACGGAACACAATGACCAAAAAATTCAAAAACTCTAAAAGAATATCAAAATTAAAGTAAACAATGGAAATAATTACTTGAAAAACAAAAGAAGTACTTATCTTAACATTACCAACGTACCAAAAGGTAATAAACTCATAACTGTTTTACTAATTAGTAATTACTAAGTCACTAATTAAAAACTAAACATTCCATCAACTTTCTCACAATGTTGGTAAGCAATATCTTCTTTCTTTTTTCCCATTTTTCAATAACCTAATAAAAAAAGAAGAAAAATCAAGAAAAAAATAATCAATTTCATGCTTCAAATTCCAATTTACAGTGTAAGAAATCAAGAATAAAAATCAATTTTATATTTTCATACATAAATAGGGTTTAAAGAGGGGAAATAAAAAACAGACACAGGGGGGTTACCGTCGCCCTCGTCGCTCGCCCAGTCGCCCTTGCCCTCGCCGCTCACCGCCGATGCCGTCGCCGCCGCCGCCGATGCCGTCGCCGTCTCCGTCGCAGGTGTCGCCGCTGATTGCGATCTCAGGTAAGGTCGCGGGGTCGTCGATTTGTGAGACGATCGACTCAATTTCTTCCAATTTCTCCCACGCCGCTTCTCTTCTCCTCTCCCAGTCAATTATTTTTTGCTTTTACATGACCTACCCGACCCTAACCCCTAAATCCGACCCAAACCCGACACAAGACGAATTCAACAGTATCGTACGTATCGGCGATACGCGATACGTACGATACGCGATACGTACGATACGTACGATATTTTTGTGTTCAACGATATATGTATACGATACGTATCGAAACTACGCGTATCGCGTATCGTATCGCCGATACGTATCGCGTATCGCGATATTTAACAACTATGCTCACTGGCGAAGCCAAGGCTAACCCAAGGGGTCGGTCGACCCCCTTGAATTTTGGAACTTGTAAATTTTAGTGCCTTCAAAATTTTAAAAATTGACATTTTACTACTAAACCCCCTTGAATTTTGAAACGTGTAAATTTTAGTACCTTCAAAATTTTAAAAATTGACATTTTACTACTAAAAATTATGAATTTACTCATTTTGACCCCCTTAATTTTGAGAAAAAAATGCATTAAATTATTATTTTGACCCCCTTGTACACTAAATTTGTAAACCTCAACTATACTTATTCCACAAACAATTTTGACCCCCTTTCCGAAAAATCCTGGCTTCGCCACTGCCACCACTCATGCTCTCTCTTAATTTTTCACCACTCAGTTTATTCAACCAACACTATTATTTACCCCACTCATTCTCTCTCTTCATTTTCTACGACACATTTTCTTTACTTTATTCTTTTTTCTTAGTTATTGTGCCCACCTTTTAGGTTTCAAGTGAGGTGGGACGGAGGGAGTATATAACAATGGGTTTCACCTATACCAAATACAACCATACTCCCTCCGTCCCACCAAAAATTACACTTTTGTTTTAGAATTAAGTGCGTGGGTCTGATTAAATAAAGGAGTGTTAAAATATTTCGATTTAAGGGAAAATGTAATTTTTAATGAGACACCCAAAGAGTTGTAAAGGATATAACTTTTGGTATGTTTAACATGTTATACTCCATCCGTCTCGAAATGATCGCCTATTTATTTATTTTTTGTCGTTAAGACGAAGGTACTTGAGCAATTTAATTAACATCTAAAAATTATTATGGATAGTATTTATAATGGTGTATCAATAATATACTTTAAATTTTCACTATAATTATTTAATTAACCTAAATTTATTACCCAAAGCACCTTTGTATTGACTATAAAAAAAAGGTGAAAAGATCATTCGGGATAGAGTACATGTGTTGAATTGTACGAGAGACCAATGGGTGTATTATTAAAATACTGTAGGTACTTATATGTCTATCTGAAAAAAAAAATAGCCAAAAAAATTTTTAGAAACAAAAGCTTTTGCCCCTTCCTAAAATTCCTGGCTCCGACACTGCCTTAAACTGTCACGCCCCAGAAATTCTAAAAACGCATAAATATAAAATTTACATAATAAACATCTCCACAAATCCTAAATAACAAACCGGGCACGTGAATTCGACTATGAAACCAAAACCGTCACACGACACCTCAACGAGATTATAACTCAGAGACTAAATACAATGCGGAAGCAAGAACACTTATAATAATATAATACCCAAAAGATAATAATAGTTACATAACACTAAACGACCACAAATCCCGCTACAATGATACATAAGAACTCCAAAGATCAACTACCCCAAAGAAGGTCAACCTGCTCAGAAGATTTCCCGCTACAACGGACCTCATAGCGCTACCACTTGCTTCCCTGGGGGGTTAAGGAAAAACAAGGATAAAAGAAACGGGGTGAGATAAAATCTCAGTAAGCTACTAAATGCATCTAAGTGCCATGCTGTCATGAACAGTAATATAACAATAAGCATTCATAATGTACAATCACATAACAACAAATGAGAGGCTCCCTAACGCCAACCGTCCCATACCGGTTGGAAATAACGACCAGCTCATCATGCAGCACATAAAGCTGAAATAAACACGTTACAAAGGATACCGAGCCAAGGTTTCACCAAACTGATAGAACAATCGCTGCGCAGCTTCAACCGATCAACCAATCAACAATAGCAGTATAACAGCTGAAGAGAACCCCGGTCAAAACCGACCAACCAAACAATCAACCAATCAAACCATCTTCATAGTAGCATAAACAGCTGAAGATAACAACCCCGGTACCGGAACCATAACAATGTAACATGTCACAAAGGACAGGGGAAATGACACAAAGTCATACCCAAAACGTCTAGCTAGAATACTCACTGATGGAGCTAGCTCATCCCAACCAAGGCCATCTAGAAGGGGAAAGAAGGACCAATGGGCGATGCTATACTGGACTTGGCTCGTGCCATTATAACATTATCCATTGCCTGACTCGAACACATGTAACCAGCTGGACTTTCAAATAAATGCTAAGTAATAAGTACTAGCTCGATAAACAACCAAAGATTCCAAAGTAGGGAACCATACCAAATAATCACCATAAAGATGCAAACGATTACTCATGAAGAGTTCAACAACAATGAACACAAGAAGTTCCTCATAGAGAGTCCAACACCGATAAACAGGGTTGCTCATAGAGAGCCCAACAACATTGATCATTAAAACATGATGATTCCAAGATAAGGGACCATACCAAACACATCCTAAAGATGATACCCACGAGTTACTCATAAGGAGCACAACTCAAACGGTCGCTCACGATTGGTACAATAATTATTTCCACAACGACCCTAAACGTCTACTCATAAGGAGTACTATGACCATGAACTCAACCATCTCTTACACTTGGAATTCTAAATAGGAAAACCGAATAAATACACCTTAAAGCTAATCAACACCGTAGGTACCCAATCACCAATTCACGTCTTACATCTATTCATCAACGAACAAATTCTTAACACTCGAACAAACCCAAAAGGTTACACCTATTCATACATGATCACATATGGACCAAACCCAACACTTTGGTGTTCCATAACAACCCTCTAGATACTATAGGATATCACCTAAAACCTAGACCAAGTCTTATCCAAAATCAATTCGATTGGAACAATCACGAACACATCATAAGATGCCCAAACATTCCCAAACAATACTTAGACTAATTCCATAACACAATTGCTCACAATGGAACCACTTTACAACCCTAGAGTGTTCCACTATGCTCATACAAGTTAAATAGAATAGTACTCAAAACCTAGACTAAGAATGCAACCTATTCTTAAACAATCAAAAGGAAGATTTCCAGAAACAGGGGGCGGGCGGGCGCTCACTAAGGGTCAGGCGGGCGCTCATTTAAACAGAAGGTTGGTCGAAGGAATTTGGCCAGGTGGGCGGGCGCCTGGCTCAATCCGGGCGGGCGCCCGGTCAACGATCTGGGCAAAATGAAGCTGGGTTCTTCACATCTTCTTACCAATCCACAAATTTCTCAAAATCAATCCTTCCAACAAGCCTAACAATGAACCCAAACAACTTATAAACTCATAAGGGACCTAAATAACAACATATGTCAACCCAAACTAAGATTTAACCCCAACATTCATATTATCACAAATTTAACCAAAAATCCAAATAAATTCCAAACTCAACCAATACATCATATATATCACTAAAGCATCATTCAAACAAGTGATGAACATTTTAGCATAAAAATGGGGGAAAAATAACTTACTTGGAATTTATGAAAGATGACGGAATTTGAATTTTCTTAGCTCTATACGATCCTATCGACGATCTAAGCATTTTTCTTAAAATGAGCAATAAGAAATAGTGAGAGGAAGATGATCAAAAGAAGGAGAGAAGGAGAGAGCTTACCTTGCAACAATGGAGGGAGAGAGAGAGAATTTGGTAGGGGGGGAAGAAGTGTGCTGGAGAGGAGAAGAGAGTGAGGGGGGTGAGGGAGTAGTTGATGATTATTTTCAAAATGTCACACCTAGGCCCCTCTACTACTACTACTTACAAATAACTCTTACTCCCCACTAACAACTAAGACCCAATAAACTCCACACTAGCACGAATGATCAATTAAAATGCTAGACATAAAATATTATGGAACACAAAATGCACACATAAATAAATAAATAAATATTTATTACTAATAAAATAGATACTGGTTTTCGGGTCGTTACAATCTACCCTCCTTAAAAAGAATTCGCCCGCGAATTCACTTATCAAAAATCATCACACGCAATCACCACGAGGCTACAAAATATCGATTCTCATATAGCACTCATAACCCCAAATCAAGTACCTATTAAAGATTTCAGACATCGATTCCATGACTCAAATAAACCCACACATATTGAACAGATACACATCTCAAGCATATTCATATCAAACATCCTAAAGTTAATTTCCTCTTTCATCCCGAATTTCACATTCTCAAGACTATCACTTGTTCGCCAATTCTGAGACATAGCTGATTTGATCCTAATTAGAATTACGCTTACCATCAACCCTTAAATCATCAACATCCATAAGTTTTACTTTTCCGGTTCATCCGTACGCATTGGCGATCTAGACATCATCCCAAAGAGAAGGAATAGGGCTAACGATTATTGTCACCCAATGACTCAATGATATACTCAAAAATTTACCGTCATCAACTATCCGATCAAATGAGATTCCACTACCACACTCACTTCCTCATGAGATAAAACATAATACAGTCACAATCTTTGAATTTCTCAAACTACTTGCATTACCACATACTTAGTTTTCTAAGGAAATATATCCATCAACTCTTGATAGTCCACGATCATAACGTTTCAACTTGGTCCCCAAAATAGAATAAAATATATAATCCGCTAAGGCAATATCAACAAAATCACCACCAATCCCAAGTCATAGATAGTTCCATTTATTAAGCGTTACTCCTCGAAACATATACAAATACTTTATCACTCAAAATAGTTACATACCTCCATCTCTATTTGGAAGCATCACTATAGATAATGGATTTATCAATTTTCACTATAATGGAAAACTTAACATATCTCCAAGAAAACATAACACTGATCACACCTTTTAAGGTAACAGTGATACCAGCCCAAACCATGAAACAACATTAATACCGAAATTATTATCATTACATTACTCCAATCCTTGAAGGTTTAAAACAGTTCCAAGTACTCAGTAGTTCGCAAGACAATCCAAGTTTTATCTTCAAAAGATTTCCTCTAACTCCCATTTAAATTAATAATCCGTGCTTATATACCCAAATGAATTTTAACAAATCCTAAATCTTCAATGGCTAACCCAAATTAGTCTTTCACGTATACACTTATTAACCTGATGTTACTTAGGCTCAACAGTATTACTAACATAATAATCCAATTAGCTAGCAACATTTCAACTGACCCAGTACAAAATCATAGTATCCTTTAATATGCCCAAGTATCTATACCCAACTTTCTTTACAACTCCTTAGTCCAGACGAGAACGCCACCAAGAAAAGATTCAGAACCATGTGACAACTGTTTAACTAAAACCCAAAATGCCTTTAATATTGCCCGAGAATTTCTCACCTTCTCAAAATATGTTTAGTCCTTTAAACTTAACGCGCTTACCATCATTGATGATTACAACTCCCACAATATACTCATAACTCATTTTGCTTTAACTCAACTCCAGTCATGTACTGAAATGATCCCAAAAGTATCATAACTTAACTTCTTAATATAACCCATAATAATTTAAGTATTTCCTCATACTAAACAATTCCGATGCACTCACGTAGATGTACTAAAAGTAAAGAAAAATCCCCTATCGAGAAATTCTCAAATTGAATCTTTAACTCTATTAACCCAATCGATACTATATGTTCACTGATTCACCTATCAGTATTGTAGTTTATCTTAACTCATCAAATAACCCAAGTTCTCTATCGGTCAAGCGACATTTTGCACCCAATATAAATTATACCTAATATTTCAAAATTAATATTGCCAACTGAATAAGCTAAATTCCCAGCACAACCTTATAATAAAGATTTCCTGATTTTCAACATAGAACCTGAACATTATATATATATATATATATATACCTAGTATGCTTCTAAGCAAAGTCAAACATACCAATATAGAAACATTCTCCACCTATCGATAGCACACAAGAAATTCGTAGCATATAGAAAGCTAAACCATACTACTTAACTCATCAATATCCCGCATAGGTGACATAACTAAATCACCCTATACATACCAGTAGCAATCACGTAGTTTCCCCATTCGAGAATACACCTCAACATGAATCCATGAATGATAACAAACATGCGAACATAGCACGAAAAGCTGTCCACTTTACGAAATAGATATGCCCCAGCCTTCAAAACTCGCACTCTCGATTCCCAAACCAACTAACCCCAACGGAACCAACACTATTTACACCAATCCTATACTTGATATATCACAAGAGAAGAAACACTCGATGTCAATATCACGACTCATAACTCAACCAACTTCTACCTTAACCTCATCTTTCAAGAAAACTTAGTTTCCTAAACCGCTCAAAGTTATAACACCCAAGTATTGAAACCTATTCAATATCAGAGTTCTTATTCTCCTTCAAGATCTAAAACCATTGCTCTGATACCAACTGTCACGCCCCAGAAATTCTAAAAATGCATAAATATAAAATTTACATAATAAACATCTCCACAAATGCTAAATACCAAACCGGGCACGTGAATTCAACTATGAAACCAAAACCGTCACACGACACCTCAACGAGATTATAACTCGGAGACTAAATACAACGCGGAAGCAAGAACACTTATAATAATATAATACCCAAAAGATAATAATAGTTACATAACACTAAACGACCACAAACCCCGCTACAATGATACATAAGAACTCCGAAGATCAACTACCCCAAAGAAGGTCAACCTGCTCAGAAGATTTCCCGCTACAACGGACCTCATAACGCTACTACTTGCTTCCCTGGGGGGGTTAAGGAAAAACAAGGATAAAAGAAACGGGGTGAGATAAAATCTCAGTAAGCTACTAAATGCATCTAAGTGCCATGCTGTCATGAACAGTAATATAACAATAAGCATTCATAATGTACAATCACATAACAACAAATGAGAGGCTCCCTATCGCCAACCGTCCCATACCGGTTGGAAATAAAGACCAGCTCATCATGCAGCACATAAAGCTGAAATAAACACGTTACAAAGGATACCGAGCCAAGGTTTCACCAAACTGATAGAACAATCGCTGCGCAGCTTCAACCGATCAACCAATCAACAATAGCAGTATAACAGCTGAAGAGAACCCCGGTCAAAACCGACCAATCAAACAATAAACCAATCAAACCATCTTCATAGTAGCATAAACAGCTGAAGATAACAACCCCGGTACCGGAACCATAACAATGTAACATGTCACAAAGGACAGGGGAAATGACACAAAGTCATACCCAAAACGTCTAGCTAGAATACTCACTGATGGAGCTAGCTCATCCCAACCAAGGCCATCTAGAAGGGGAAAGAAGGACCAATGGGCGATGCTATACTGGACTTGGCTCGTGCCATTATAACATTATCCATTGCCTGACTCGAACACATGTAACCAGCTGGACTTTCAAATAAATGCTAAGTAATAAGTACTAGCTCGATAAACAACCAAAGATTCCAAAGTAGGGAATCATACCAAATAATCACCATAAAGATGCAAACGATTACTCATGAAGAGTTCAACAACAATGAACACAAGAAGTTCCTCATAGAGAGTCCAACACCGATAAACAGGGTTTCTCATAGAGATCCCAACAACATTGATCATTAAAACATGATGATTCCAAGATAAGGGACCATACCAAACACATCCTAAAGATGATACCCACGAGTTACTCATAAGGAGGACAACTCAAACGGTCGCTCACGATTGGTACAATAATTATTTCCACAACGACCCTAAACGTCTACTCATAAGGAGTACTATGACCATGAACTCAACCATCTCTTACACTTGGAATTATAAATAGGAAAACCGAATAAATACACCTTAAAGCTAATCAACACCGTAGGTACCCAATCACCAATTCACGTCTTACATCCGTTCATCAACGAACCAATTCTTAACACTCGAACGAACCCAAAAGGTTACACCTATTCATACATGATCACATACGGACCAAACCCAACACTTTGGTGTTCCATAACAAACCTCTAGATACTATAGGATATCACCTAAAACCTAGACCAAGTCTTATCCAAAATCAATTCGATTGGAACAATTACGAACACATCATAAGATGCCCAAACATTCCCAAACAATACTTAGACTAATTCCATAACACAATTGCTCACAATGGAACCACTTTACAACCCTAGAGTGTTCCACTATGCTCATACAAGTTAAATAGAATAGTACTCAAAACCTAGACTAAGAATGCAACCTAGTCTTAAACAATCAAAAGGAAGATTTCCAGAAACAGGGGGCGGGCGGGCGCTCACTAAGGGTCAGGCGGGCGCTCATTTAAACAGAAGGTTGGTCGAAGGAATTTGGCCAGGTGGGCGGGCGCCCGGTCAACGATTTGGGCAAAATGAAGCTGGGTTCTTCACATCTTCTTACCAATCCACAAATTTCTCAAAATCAATCCTTCCAACAAGCCTAACAATGAACCCAAACAACTTATAAACTCATAAGGGACCTAAATAACAACATCTATCAACCCAAACTAAGATTTAACCCCAACATTCATATTATCACAAATTTAACCAAAAATCCAAATAAATTCCAAACTCAACCAATACATCATATATATCACTAAAGCATCATTCAAACAAGTGATGAACATTTTAGCATAAAAATGGGGGAAAAGTAACTTACTTGGAATTTATGAAAGATGACGGAATTTGAATTTTCTTAGCTCTATACGATTCTATCGACGATCTAAGCATTTTTCATAAAATGAGCAATAAGAAATAGTGAGAGGAAGATGATCAAAAGAAGGAGAGAAGGAGAGAGCTTACCTTGCAACAATGGAGGGAGAGAGAGAGAATTTGGTAGGGGGGAAGAAGTGTGCTGGAGAGGAGAAGAGAGTGAGGGGGGCGTGAGGGAGTAGTTGATGATTATTTTCAAAATGTCACACCTAGGCCCAACTACTACTACTGCTTACAAATAACTCTTACTCCCCACTAACAACTAAGACCCAATAAACTCCACACTAGCACGAATGATCAATTAAAATGCTAGACATAAAATATTATGGAACACAAAATGCACACATAAATAAATAAATATTTATTACTAATAAAATAGATACTGGTTTTCAGGTCGTTACATAAACCTACATGCATCAATCTGATGAATTCAATATAACAACTAGGTGCACAAAATAAAACAACAACTAGCCCCAATTTCAATCAACAACAAGACGAACAACATTAGAAATTGGATACAGGCCTGGGAAAAAAGCTTGGAAACCTAAAAAATGGCGGAAATTGAAAATAAAAATTCTTTACAAAACCAAAACAAGGGAATTCACATCCGGAGAAGATAAAGGTACAAACTTTACAACAAACGAATTTTAATTTGAACAGAAAATCAGTTAGTTGAGATCGAGATACAGTACCTGAATAATTACTTGGATTTGGGAGGGAGGAATTTGATGCAGATGGTGTGAGTTCGATCGGGAAAGAGAGTTGCTATATATCCCATCTGAAAAAGTTCCCATTGTCCAGTAAGGAAAAGGAGTCATTAACGTCACTTTCTATTAGGCGTAAATGGTTCGGTTTGGGTTTGTGAAAATTTCAAACCGAACCAAACTCTGAAAAATTAAAAACCAAACCAAACCAAACCGCTATGTTTTGGTTTAAACTGCAGTTTAATTACGTGGTTCAAATCGCGGTTCAAACCATAGTTTAGACTACGGTTTAAATTACAATTCAAACCGCAACTCATTATTGCATTTGTTTTAATTTTCCGTGATCACGGAGGAAGTACGAAAGATGTGGATCTTGAAGAGGAAAGTCGAATGACAAGAGAGACTAGACGAAGAGAGAGGCCGAAGAAAAAAACACACTCTATAATATAGATCGTGGAGAGAAATCGGTAATTTATGTATCGCAAATTGCAATGAAGATAACGAATGATAAAATTAATATTAATTAAAATACAAAATAGGAGTTAGGATTAGTCTATGTAATGATCTAATAATAAATTTTAATAAATACACAAAAATATTAAATAAGATGTGAAACTGGGGTTGGGATTAGTTTATGTAATGTGGTTTGGTCCGGCGGTTCGGCTTGGTGGTTCAGTCTCGCGGTCTCAAACCGCGGTTTGGTTTGGTTTGGTCTGAAAATGTCAAATCACAAACCAAACAGAACCATGTGGTTTGCCAATATTAAAGACTAAACTGAACCATTGGTGCTTGAAAACCAAACCAAACCGCATGGTTTGGTTCGGTTCGATCTCAAACTACAGTTTGAACCGAACCACTTACACCCCTACTTTCTATCCCTAAGAAATCTCTGTTTCGAGCCGTCGGTGTAGGAGAGCAAAAATAAGCAGAACACAAATTAAAGATTTAACCCAAAAGTGTTGGCCAGGCCAGCCCACATACAAATGAAAATCTTTTAATCCAGTACCATGAGCGAGCCCAATAATAATAATGAGTGTGGAGAATTAAATACCTTTTTTGTCCTTAATCTATTGAGATTTTTTCGTTTTCGTCCTGAACGTATTTTTTTTCCGTTTTCTCCATTAGCGTCACTTTCTTTGGTCATTGTCATCCTTCCGTCAGCTGTGCATCTATTTCTCCGTTAAATGATGCCTATGTGGTATGCATATATCATCAAATTGGCTTATCTAAAATTGAAGTAAACGACTTCATACAATATATCCCAAAGTCCATATAAAATCAAAATTAGATTATGTGATCAATCAAATCAAGTAATATGAGTGGTTTATAATAAGCATACTCAACACATATTTTTTTTGTAGAAACAGTCTTAAAATTGTGTAAAGATAAAAGTTATAATTATTTACTCCTTCGTCTCATAGTTAATGTAGCATTGGACTTGTCAATATTTCTAGAGAATGTGCTTTAATTGTTTGTACATTGTTTTTACTAATATACATATTACACTAAAAATTTCATTTTTTAGAATTATGACATTTAATCTAAGACGAACTAAAATAGAAAGTAAAAAAAAATATTTTTACTAATATACATGAACTCCTTCGTCACGAGACAAGAATGTAGTGTGTACCCATTACAGGTGGAATGGGCATGCAGCAAAAGAGTGCTTCAAGTTGATCGGTTACCCAGATTGGTGGGGAGAAAAGAACCAAACTGGCAAGGGATTTGCTCGAAGGAATTCGAACAACAATGGGAGAGACAGGGGTGAATCATGCAATAATTAATCAGCCACAGGTCAATGCCACGGAAATACGCACAATAAAAGGAGAAGCCCAGGAACAAACTTGTTCGAGGCAGTCAATACTGGAAATCTATTGGGACTAAGCAACGAGCAGATATTTATGCTTCGCAACATGTTGAACCTGAAAAATTAACTGGTAAAAATCGTGATTGGTTACTTGATACAGGGGCCTCACACCATATGATAGGAGATATCATACTCTTGCAAAACATAATAGATATAGCACCGATTATGGTAGGTATGTCGAACGGTGAAAGCACTCCGGCAGTGAAGAATTCATTGTGTCTTCGAAAAAGCATTTATATACACAATGTTCTTTTTGTTCCTAAAATGTATTGTACTCTTATCTCCATATCTCAACTTGTAAGACAATCGAATTGCACTGTTACGTTTGCTAATAAGTTGTGTGTGATACAGGACTAAACCACGAGGACTTTGATTGGTGTGGGTGAGCATCAAGACGGGGTCTATCTTCTCGGCACAGTATGCACCGAACAAGCTAATAGAGTCAGTGTTGGAGATGCTAGGGGGTTATGGAAAAAGAGACTGGGTCATCCTTCATACAAGATGTTAAATTTTGTTCCTTTAATAGGAAAATCTGATAGTAGTAGTGTAGAAAAGTATGTTATGTTTGCTTTAGAGCAAAACAAACTAGAGTTAGTTTTCTGCATACTAATAATAAAGCAGAAAGTTGTTTTGATTTAATTCATGTTGATTTGTGGGGAAGTTATCATACTCATTCATCTTGTGGTGCTATGTATTTCTTAACAATTGTTGATGATCATTCTCATGCAGTATGGGCCTATCTGCTTCTCAAAAAACCGAGGTGCCTTATATTATTAAAAATTTATGTGCTATGGCCTCAAGGCAGTTTGGACATAAGATGAAAATAATAATAAGCGATAATGGAACTGAACTCCGTCCCCTAAAATCTTATTTTCTTGACCAAGGTATTGTTTTTCAAACATCATGCATAGGAACACCACAACAAAATGGACTAGTTGAGCAAAAACATCGTCACATCTTGAATGTTGCAAGTGCACTCCGGTTCCAGGCACATCTTCCTATTGCGTTTTGGGGAGAATGCGTATTGGCGGCATGCCATTTGATCAACCGGGCTCTGACCCCACCACTTAATTGGTAAGACTCCTTATGAGATCATCCATGCTAAGGCTCTTGTTTTCACTTGGCTAAGAATATTCGGTTTTTTATATTATGCTCATCGTCAACATCGAAATAAAGACAAGTTTGCTTCACAAAGTCGACGGTGTGTCTTTGGGTATCCCTTCGAACAGAAAGGATGGCATCTTTATGAATTTACCATAAAAGAGTATTTCATTTCTCGAGATGTGGTATTCTTCGAGGATATATTTCTCTTCCATCCTGGCCGATAGAATGACAAAAGTTTGCATGACAAGAATTTAGCAGAAATATTAATGAAAGTGGGGACTGAACTAGTTGAGTAACCCATATAGGATGAAGACCTGGTCTTGGCCGAACCAAATGTTGAATCAGAGGGAGTGGCATTTTGGAGGGAACTTCTGTGATACAAGTTGATGAGGAATAGAACACGGATTTGAAAAACTCTCTTTAGGGCAGCTGGTAAGCCTTAAGATTAAGGCATGGGATACCGGGGGTCTCATCCTCGGATGAAAGTTCAAATAATGATGCAGTGAATGAAGAAAACTATGTAGTGGTCAACGAAGAGGAGTATGGTAGAGAACATCGACAACATTAGCTTCCGACACAGTTTCATGACTACATAATGCATACTGTGCGATGCAGTTCTGTAAGATACCCGCGGGAAAAACCAAAGAGGTCTCCCTCGAGAGTCAAACACGGCAATTTATGTTCAAGGAATGGAGTCGCCACTTTAATTTAATTTTAAACCCAAATTTAACAGAAAAGGTTAGAGAAGGTGAGTTCGGAGGTCACGTTACGTCTTGGGAAGAACTTTTCATCCTTCACCCAATCCGCCTCGGAAAACTGAGTCTCCCTAGTTTGTTGACCAAAAACGTGCAATTGTATGTGTGTATTTTAAAATGGGAGAAACTGAATTAACAGAAAAAACAGTGTAGGATTTAACGAAAAGGGGTTTATTTGCAAAGCTTTTTAACAGAATGGGGGAAAACCGGAAAAATAATTCCCTGGACAAACCATCCGTACGGCTGAGGATGGTTGTCCTGGGAATTTTTACAGACTTATCAGAAAGCAGTCCAGTTCAGGCAGAAACAGGGCATCTTGCTGAAACTGTACTGAAAATGATCTTTCCAGTTTATTTTGTTGTACCAAAACATGCATAACAATATCCCTATGCCTTTGACCATAAATTAGACACCAAAACACAAGGATTTTGGGCATGATCAAGGCAATAATTGGGGAATTAAGCACAAAGTTGATGACCATGGATTTGAGCCAAAATAACCATTAGGATGGTTAAAGATTGAGACTTTAACCTCCCAAATGGTGGATTCATCAAATAAAAGGCCATAAGGCATCAAAAATCAACCTTTGGATGGATAAAGATTGGATCTTTATCATCCAAAGGGATATTATTAAGGCTTAAAGTAAATACATAGAATTAAATGACATAAATATAGATTGACATGAAATTAAATGACATAAAGTAAATGACATAAAAGTAAATTGCCTTAATCATAACAAGATTTGATCATCTTTGGTTTTAACCCTTGTTCATACACAAAGTATGAGGGCACCATGAATCATTTCAAAGGCTTGGTTCCAATTTATAAGATTTGCATGGAATATAAAGACATTAAAGTAAGATGATCAACAAAACATGTAAATAATGGTTTAACAAGGTAAATAAAAGGGTGAAGAGGATATGGGGGAGAAGGAGGCCTCACCAATGTTTGATTCTAGCCTATCTTCCTCTCTTTCACTCAATTTGATAATGTTTTGTGCTTCTGCTCTCAATTCAGCAGAGTTTATGCTCTTAAACTAATATTTCTCCCCCCCTTGAAATAATCAGCAAGGGCTCAATTTATAGGTACTGAAGGCACCCAAACCAGCCGTATGGCTGGGCCCTTCTAGTACCCAAACCATCCGTATGACTCAGCCTAGCGCGCTTCTGGATTTTTCTAAGTTTTAATTCCAGGATAGTCCTAGAGTTTTGGTTTATTATAGTGAGGTCCTAGCCTATCAATTTATCCCTGAATGGTTCTAAAAATTCCTCTAAGTTGGTTTAAGTTAAGATTGGGGTACTTATAGAGCCCCTCGGCAACGTCTCTTTAGGAAAGCGGGGTTGTCGACTTAAAAAAAGCATCCCAATCTGCCTATGGGAGGACGGTTTGAACGATTTGGTTACATGGCTGGACCTAGAGGTATAGGATTCCTACGTATCCCATTCGCAGGGAATCAAGCCTTAACGTAGTTCGGGGGGGTGAGAAACATTAAGGCTACTCAAACCTAAAAGTGACCGTTAAGGTCGGGCGAGGAGCTTGGCGTCTCAAACCTAAGGGTGAACGTTCAAGGTCGGGCGAGGAACTTGGCGTCTCAAACCTATGGGATTTTATGACGGTAGCCTAACCGAAAGGGGGATATCTTTCATCCTCTCCTAAAGCGTAAGAGAATATTTGTCATTCTTTCCTAAAGCGTAGGGGAATATCTATCATTCTCTCCTAAAGTGTAGGGGAATATCTGTCATTATCTCCTAGAGGCGGATTTAGGTAGGTGGACATCTTTCGTCCTCTCCTAAGACATAGGGGGATATCTTTCATCCTCTCCTAGAGGCGGATTTGACTCTCATTTGGTCAAAGTCGGGACCTGGATGGTCTTATGTCGCATTTGGACTGCCGGGACATTCAGACTTGACTCTCATTTGGTCAAAGTCAGAAATTTAGCCAACTCGACTCTACAGGGAGGGTTGACTAAAGGATGGACTTGACTCTTATTTGGTCAAGGTCGGGACTTGTATGGTCTTATGTCTCATTTGGACTGCCGGGACATTCGGACTTGACTCTCATTTGGTCAAAGTCAGAAATTTAGCCAACTCGACTCTACGGGGAGGGTTAACTAAAGGATGGACTTGACTCTCATTTGGTCAAAGTCGGGACTTGGATGGTCTTATGTCGCATTTAGACTGCCGGGACATTCGGACTTGACTCTCATTTGGTCAAAGTCGGAAATTTGGCCAACTCGACTCTACGGGGAGGGTTGACTAAAGGATGGACTTGACTCTCATTTGGTCAAAGTCGGGACTTGGATGGTCTTATGTCATATTTGGACTGCCGGGACATTCAATGGGCTTACGTTAAAGACCGCCGTACATTTTCTGCACGAATCTTTTACTCAAAACAATGGGCTTACGTTATATGGGGACCGCCTAAACTTTTCGCAATTTTTTAATGGGAGGCCCAATTTTTTCTAGGTCCAAAAATCATGTTGCATAAGCCAAAGAAGGGTAAATATCAGGTATTTATGATTTGGTTGGGATGGGGATTTTAATGGATGGGATTTGAAAGCCAACTTCCTACAAAAAACCATCAATGGTGTCAGGGGATAAAGTATCCGTACGGTTGTCCCAGCGGGCACACTTTTTGCATTGAATTCTACTCTAGGTATGGTCATCTTCTTAAGTGCCTTGGTCTGAAGTTCAGAAACATTTTCATTTCGAGAGCTTCCTTCTTCATGGAGACTTTTCTCATGGAGAAACCACCAAAATTGCCTAAGATTTATCAAGAGTGATTTGAGGGCAACCTTAGGCTTTGGATGCGGTATCATTTGAGGGAGAACAAAGGCATTTTCCAAGCCAAATTTGGACACAAGTCCCTTTGGTCTTTCAAGGAGTTCATCCCGGAACTCGAGCTTTTGAGAGCCGCTGCGACCTTTTGGGATATCAAGAGACATGTGTATTGTTTCTCTTACAATGAGATCACCCCATCCTATGAGGACTTCAAGGCTTTGGTGGGGGGTGTGGACACGGAGGTCATTTCTCCTCCTTCGATTGATGATACAATGTGTGTCGAAAGGTTGGTCTTTCTTCTCAACATTTCTCTAGAAGAGGCTCAGTGTATGGTTCTCAATCCCACTTTTATTGACATTTCGGACTTTCCCGAGAAGTTCATGGATTTCAGGATGAGGCTTCTTGGAATGCCTTTGGGTTATGCGTTCTTGCCTTTTTCTACATGGTTGGCTCCAAGGGCACTTGCCACAGGGTTTTATTGAGTGTTCTAGAGGAATGTCTTGCGGGAGAGGATATCATCGCTTTGATCTTGGGAGAGACTTTCCATGGCATGGATCGCTTAGCCTTAGGTGATGGCTTCATGCGCAGTGGTAGTCCTGCTCTTCTCACCATGTGGTTGAGGGAGAGGTTGATGGCCGTTCCTGAGGCTCCTCTTTCTTACAAACCATGGTCTTATTCTTGTAGACACCCCGCCTTGGACCGCTCACCCCGATTGCACATTTGATCTTGTGTTTCTCCCTATTTTAAGTGTTTCTCGTTAGTCTCTGTTACTTCCGTTAAATTCCTGACTGACTTCGTTAAGTCCAGGGACTAAACTGAATAATAGGGATGACTTTCTAGTCCATTCTGTCAAAAAATCCATCTTGAAGTCGTACGCCTCCGCCTTTTGGGGTCAGAAGCGCGCGCATCCCGCAACCAAGGTAGGAGGCGCGCGCACCTGGGCGTCAGTTACAGATTCTGTCCAAGAATCCCTCCCTTGCTCATTTTACATGATTTGCCCGGGAAACTGATCTTTGTGACTTCATTTTGGCACCAAAAACATCTCGTTTTAAACTATATAAACCCCTCTAATTCACCATTGAAAAAGAGGAGGACTTTTTGTGACTAAGAAAACGATACTGTGAATACCCCTTTCCGTTGAAGCGACGCATGGGAAGTATCTTGTGATTATTTTTATTTACAAAAGGGAATATTCTTAACGACATTAAAATTATGAGAGTCGCCACGCCATTTTAATTAAAGCCAAAACATTGAAAAAAACATTTTTAGTGGGTTCGGGGGTCAAATTACAACAAGAGAAGAATATTGAACGTTATCACTCCTATTGCCCGAATTGATCGGTCTTTCTATCATGATGAATGTGTTAGTAGTGTGTTAGTGATTTAGACCGGATTCGAAGATTGCCTACGTTCCTCTCAATGTGAGAAGCTCAGGTCAGCATAGTTCGAACATAATTAGAATGTGGAGAGAGAATAGGGATCATGCATAATGAAGAGGGAGGAGAAAGAAACATGCAGGATGATCACATCCTAGAATAATGACTATGCCATCAATGAGATCTCAATGAAAATTCATCACATTCATTATGGGAGGATTATTGATCATGGAAGTAATTACCTAAAGTTTAGGGTTTAGAAATAGTTCCTAGATCATCTTTGGGTTGATGAACCCTAGATCATCATCGGCTATGAAATAACATGCAAACATGAAGATCGCAACCCTAAATATAGCATAAATAAGGTTTTAATCTATGAACACGAAGAACACGCGAAGAACATATTATGAACATATGAATGACATGCAAAGCACATGAAGAAACTATGAATAAACATGTAAGAACATGAATAGAAAAGATCTACATTAAGAATGATACAAGAACATGAAGAAAAAGTTAGAAAACTTACCTATGTTTGGCAAGAAATAAACCTTGATCTCCTTGAGTGTTTGAATGCTTAATTAGGGAGAAAATTGTGTTTAAGAACTCTAAAATTCGGACTTAAAGCTCTCAAACTCGGGCCTCTAAACCAATGGAATGGAATTGGTTTATATAGTAAACTGAGGGGAAGATCTGACGGCTGAGATTATCCGGAGCAAGGTTGGCCGCCTGGCCATGATTAAAGCCGGTGCGAGAGTGGCCGCGTGGCCAAGGTTGAGGCGTAGCAAGGTTGGCCGCGTGGCCAATTCTGCTGGCTGACTTGATTCTTAAGCTAGGGTTTCTGCATGGTTTTAAGGAAACCATAAGTTACCTATTTTGATAGATTTTGTCATAAATGAGGTATTTCGGGAATCCGGGACAAGTCTTTACAAGATTTCTAATTCCTATAAAGTCCTTGTATTTTTGGTAAAGCCCTAATAAACTCATTTTTAGGCCGGGTACTAACAGTAGCCCCTCGGCGACGCTTCTTGCAAGGCAATGTGGGGTCGACGATAAAAGAAGGATCCGTTCTGAAACATGAGTTTCAAAACAGATGAAAGGTAAGGGAACGGCTGAACCTTGGCAGGCGACCTACGTATCCACGGGGGAATCAAGCCAAACGTATTTCAAATCTGATGGGAAATTGGGAATGACTGTCCTCTGATGGGGAGCAACGTCTTCTGCTGGGGAAAATGCACCTTCTGGGGATGATAGATGACCGCGTCGGTCGGGTGGCTGAACCTTTTCAAGTTTCCTACGTATCCTCGGAGGAATCAAGCCGGTCGTAGTTCGAAGAGATTGGGGGAAAATGAGACATCGGACTTCTGCTAGGGATAATAAACCTACGGGCACTATCCTGTATGAAGAACGAACATTCGTTAGAAAATGAAGTCATTTGAAGCAAGAGGGATAATGGGACAATAAAGACTACGCTGTCTAAATAATTCCGAGGTGGAGTAATAAATGTTGAGGTAAACGCAAACAGAAACGCCCGGGTTTCTGCCGATCGCGCTAAAATAATGGATGCTGGATCTCTCGCAACAGAAACGCCGAGGCTTCTGCTGACCGCCAAAATAATAGATGCTGGATCTCTCGCAAACAGAAATGCCGAGGCTTCTGCCAATCGCGATCGATCTAGGATGCGTATGTCATTGAGGCGCCGAAGTCTCTACAACCATACGAATCCTAAGCAAATATTAGGAAGTGCTAAAATAATAGATGCTGGATCTCTCGCAAACAGAAACGCCGAGGCTTCTGCCAGTCGTGATCGATCTAGGATGCGTATGTCATAGAGGCGCCGAAGTCTCTACAACCATACGAATCCTAAGCAAATATTAGGAAATGCTAAAATAATAGATGCTGGATCTCTCGCAAACAGAAACGCCGAGGCTTCTGCCAATCGCGATCGATCTAGGATGCGTATGTCATAGAGGCGCCGAAGTCTCTGCAATCATACGAATCCTAAGCAAATATTTGGTGAAGAATGGAAATTTTAAGGGGCTTTCCGTACCCAAAGGTAACGAATATCAGTCAAAATAGTGTTAAGGGCACCTAAAATGAACAAAGAGAAAAAGATCAGAGGTAAAAATGGGATTTTGTCTGAAGGGACAAGGTTGATAGATTGTTATGAAGTCGTAAACGGGATGAACTCTCAGGGAGTCATGAAGGTGATAGACTCTCGGGGAGTCACAAAAAGTGACAGACTCTAGGGGAGTCGCAAAAGCGATGGACTCTCAGGGAGTCACAAGGACTTTCAGGGAGTCGCAAAGGAGATGGACTCTAAGGGAGTCGCTAATATGGAAGCATAGTGTCTGGGTTCCACTTATCCTAATTTAGGACGGAATAAGGCTACGAGCCATTGATACCAAGGCGTTAGGTAAGGGACATTTTTCTTGGTTACCTAGAGGTAGGACCTAAAGCTTTTTAAGGAAAGGGAATAAGGAAGATGGTGATCTCCTAATCTTGAGATAGGGATGCCAAAGATGTCACGGCTTCTTGGGCTTTAGATTATATCTTGGAGATAATGTGGGTTTCCTAGGCTTACGGGCTAAGGATTGGAGTTCATTTAAGCATGAGGAGAGTATTCTATCCTAGGCTTAGTGCTAGGGCTTGGAAAGGTTGAGGTTTGGGAACTTCCTAGATGTTAGGGTTTCGAACAAGGGTTTGGAAACTGGTGTTTAAGGACCATGACTCTCCTAGGTTTGGGACTAGGGTTTAGGAATTTCCTAGGTCTAGGAGGCTAGGGCTTGGAGTTGTGGCAGGCTCAGAGGTTGCAAAGGCATTGGCTTTAGACCTAAGGCTGGGAGTTGAAAGGGTTGTGACTTCCTAGGCTTGAGACCATGGACCGTTGGGAAGAGGGATTGCTTTTGTGGAAGGTCCACTAAGCTTGATGTTAGGGTTCACCATTTTCCGGGATTGGTGACTATGGCTTGGAAATGTTCATGGTAACCTAGGCTTTAGGTAGGTTTTAAGGCTAAGGACTGTAAACTTCCTACGTTTTGAGACTAAGGTGAAGGAGTTTCCTAGGTCTAGGACTGGGGTTTGAAGGGAATATTGAATCCTAGGCTTGATGATAGAGTTTAAATAGGATAATTTCTACCTAGGCTTGAGGCTAGGATTTTAGAAAGAGTGCGATTACCTAGGCTTGAGTCTAGGGTTTAGAGCGAATGCGACTACCTAGGCTCGAGGCTAGGGTTTAGAGCGAATGTGACTACCTAGGCTCGAGGCTAGGGTTTAGAAAGAGTGCGACTACCTAAGCTTGAGGCTATGGTTTGGAGCGAATGCGACTACCTAGGCACGAGGCTAGGGTTTAGAGCGAATGCGACTACCTAGGCTCGAGGCTAGGGTTTAGAGCGAATGCGGCTTCCTAGGCTTGAGGCTAGGGTTGTTTTGGACAGGGCATTATATCCTAGGTTTTGGACTAGGGTTCAATAAAACGGAGAATTGAGATTGTAAATTTCCTAGGTTTCGAGACTAGGGTTTCGGGAATTTGGAAATGATGTTGCATACGGGGCTTTGGAAATTCCCTAGAATTTGGGCTAGGGTTAAAGGGGATGTTGTGGTTTCCTAGGCTTAAGGCTAGGGTTTAGAGAGGATATGTGACTACCTAGGATCAAGGCTAGGGTTTAGGAAGGGTATAGCTACCTAGGATCAAGGCTAGGGTTTAAGAAGGATGTAACTTCCTAGGCTTTAGGCTAGGGTTTGAAAGGATGTAATTACCTAGGCTTGAGGCTAGGGTTCAGAGAGAATGATATGACTACCTAGGCTTGAGGCTAGGGTTTAGAGAGGATACGTGACTACCTAGGATCAAGGCTAGGGTTTAGGAAGGGTGTAAATACCTAGGCTCTAAGCTAGGGTTTGGAAGGGATGTAACTACCTAGGCTCGGGGCTAGGGTTTAGGAAGGATGTAATTACCTAGGCTTGAGGATAGGGTTCAGAGAGAATGATATGACTACCTAGGCTTGAGGCTAGGGTTTAGAGAATGTGTTTACCTAGGTTTAAGGCTAGGGTTTGGAGACCGAAATCATTTGAAGGGTTGTCTTGGTTTAGACCGAGCAAGTTTAAGGTCTAAGAGTGTTGCGGTTTGGGGCAGGTGAGCTTGATACCTCATGGCTGGATAGGCTCGATAGGTTAGACCTAGGCTAGAGTGCTAGGGTTTAGCTAGGGTAAGACTCAGACATGTGTTATAGAGATCGGGGCCTAATGGAATGGTAGGCGTGAGATCTAGGAGATCGAAGGCTAGGCAGGGTAGCGTTGGGATATAAGGCTTTCAAGCGGGTAAGTCTTTTGTCCTAGAGAAACCGCGTTATGGGTTAGGACCAAGCATGCTTGAGGTCGGCCAAGGAGCAACGGATTGGGATTGGATGATACTAGTACCTAATACGCATGTCGAGCTTGGATCCTAGAGTGTTTGAAAGTTTAGGCTAGGTGCGAACCATAGGTGCGGGAAATGGTTTTGGATATATGACCATGTTGGCGCTTTAGGTAAAGGGATTGAGTGTCCAAGACTTTGCTTGAGTACAATAGGTACCTAAGTTGGATTGGGTATGCTTAGGTCCTAAGTTCGTCTCAGAGGTCATTACGCGTGACCAAGCTCGTTCGGCGATTGCGAAGGTGGGTTTGGTATGGGACCAAAGGTGTTAAGCGCACGATTTTTGACTGGACGGGTTTTGATATCTTTATGGCATATCACGGTACGCGGGAGGTCCTATGCGTTCGAGCACGTTTGAGGTTTAGACTCGTGGGGAAGAAAGGTTTGAGATCCATGGAGTTCAAGGGTGGACCTTGTAGGTGGCGAGGTTTGGACTCGGCTCGGATTAAGTAGGTTAGAGACCTAAGGGGTTGAAGGTCAGACTAGGAAGTCTTTTGAAGCTAAGGAGTGACACTAGGTTTAAGAGTGGAAGGGCCATGGTTTGGGTATGACGGTAGGCGTAGATGGCATTGTTTTGGTTGGACCGAGCAGGCTTGGGAACTAAAGAGTTCTAAGGGTCGACATCTAAGGTTATAGACCTAGAGGGTAGACATTTTTGTGATCTAAAGGGTTTAGGAGTTGAGACCTAAAGTGTGGATCGGATATGCTAGAGACCTACAAGGTAGGCGCTTGGTAGACTTGAATGGACTTGGGATCTAAGGGATCGTTCAATAGGTTAGACTGGGTAGACCTAAGAGGTTGGACCTAAGAGGATAAGGGAGACATAGTCTGGACAAGGTAAGGATGAATATATATTGGTAGGTTTGGGATCTAAGAGATCAGGTAGACTCGAGACCAGTAGGTTCGGGACCTAATGGGTCATTCTAAGGATTTGGATTCGGTAGACTGGTTTAAGGCTTGAGGTTTTGGATAAGACTGGTTTGAAGCTTTAGGAGTCCTGCTACTAACTTGTGGAGGGTCGAGCTAAGGGGTTATGGTGTAACCTATGTAAGACTGACCGGGTAGGTGCGGGACCTAAGGTTTTGAATCAAGTCAGATTGGGACGTAGAGAGTTGAGGGTTTAGGCCTAGGGGTTCCCTAAAGTGTAGGAGATAGGGTAAAGGACCGAGTCAACTCAAGAATCATGGAGATGGGTCTCAGATGGATCAAGGATGTTTTTACAATTTTGAAAGTGTCAAGGAAGAGAATACTTTTGAAAGTGTTATGATTTTATAAAGATGCCTTATAATTAGTTATGATTCTAACAAATTCAAAGTGTTCGTCATGTGCAGAGTTTGACGATGAGGGGTACATCCTTGTTGAAGCCTCGATATTCTCCGAGAAACCACATAGTCGACCCATTCTGTTGGGGAAGCCCTAGTTCGATAAGGGTGTAGGGCGGGGTATCCTACCTTCTTTAAGACGCACCCTTTTTTCTTCCTAGACCGCCCTTGCGGGTTTTCAATCTAGCGGGCATCTCTTTTGCGTCATCATTTTTTATTTTTTATTTTTATTTATTTATTTATTTATTTATTTTATTTTTTTTTTTTTGAAATCATTCAGTCGACTCAAAAAAGGAAAAAAGAATTGTTTGAAAACATGCGGGGGCATTTTGGTGATAGTGAGAGGGAGAGAGAGATAGTACTCGTATTTTGACTCTTTGGACAATTGAGTGTATATAAAAGGAAGGAAGCCCCTACTTGACAGAAAGTAAGTGTTTAGCTCTTTCCTAGATTGTAGAACAGAAGACTTGTCAGACATTTGAAAATTGTTTTATTCAAGATTCTCATTTGATTGCTCGAGAATGGAACTCGTTGATTAGTTAATGAGTTATGGTTAATTGGTAAACAAGTAGCCTCAAATTAATAAATGTTTTGATCAATTGTGAGTGAAGAAGTCAGGGGTAGAAATATGGGGGAATAGAGAAGAGAAAGAAAATTGGCTCGAGGTGGGTTGTGTATGTTTTGGACCGAACCGGGAGGTTGCCTACGTTCTCCTCAAGGTGAGGAGCTCAGGTCCGCGTAGTTCGGGGATGACCCGCTTGACGATGGTATCGGGTTTCAGTGGGTATGTGTGGGAGGAAAGAAAAGAAAGAAAGTTGGCCCAAGGTAGGTTATGTTTGGCTTTGAGTGGTTGCCCGGTTGACGATGAAGTTGGGTTTTGAGTTTAGGGGTGTGAGGTTCGTTTGAGGTGAGTCGTTCTTTGTAGCTCATTACGGTGGATTACTCCTTTGTAGTTATTGCAGTGGATTGCTCCATTCTAGATGTCATGGGCTGCTGCTGCCGTGTTAATCTTCTTTGTGGGGAAAGAAAGAAAAATAGAACATTTGAAGTGAAAAGAAAATGAGACTTTTATTTTTCTATGGTGATAGCCCCTTCTATTTTTCTTTTATTTCTTTGTGCACACCCTTTTTTTTGCCTAGGCAACCCTTTCGGGTTTTCAACCTAGCGGGCTTCTTTTTTGTGCAATGCTCTAACTTTTGCCTAGGTCGCCCTTTTGGGTTTCAACCTAGCGAGCCCCCTTTTTATATATATATATATATATATATATATATATATATATATATATATATATATATACATTTGTACATGAAATATTGGGCAAGACGAGCCCCTAGTTTTCTTTCGCCTCTCTCGATTGCGAGGTAGCCTCCTTATAGTTCAAGCGGCCTTTTGCTGGCGGCGGGCATCCTAGCCCCTTGATTTATACCGGTAGAGCTCCATCGGATTATCACGTGGCACCTATTAATGGCATGAACAACTTCGTGCATTTCTTTTATATTTGCGATGGAATACAGACAGCCCCGGTGTATCGGCATGTAGTACTTATGAAGGCAACAAACAACCCCTTAAATTGTAGCAACATGGATGTCTATTTGATGATGAGCAACCGCAGTCCATTTCTTTGTCATGACCGTATGGAAAAGGGGTCTAATGGTGGGATGAGAGGCGTATGAGGATAGTGTATGAGAAGGTGTATATAGAGAGTGTACATGAAGTGTGTACAAGGGGTGAGTGTATAGAGAGAGTGTATGGGGGTAGAATGTAGAGAGAAGAGAAAGTGATTCGTTCATCCAAATTGGTCAAAGCATTTGTTATCTTGAGACTAATTGTGTATTTAGTTATGTGAATGGTTTATGGGTCCATTTGCCTTTTAATGAGTCGTCATTAATGAGTAAGATTAAGATTAATTCATCATATAAAGATATAGCAATCAAGTGAAGATGGTGAATAAGACAATTTTCATGGAATTGATTTATGCAAGATTATGTCTCAAGTCTAGAGAGAAAAGAAATAAAGACTCTTTTATTATTTGAAAGAAAAACGAGTAATCCGGGGTGGACTGTTACTAAAGAAACAAAATTAGTCCAAAGTGGACTTTTGACTAAAGACACTCTAGAACCTACGAAGACTGAATGACCCTTTTTATTTATTATTTAAAAGAGGTAGCCCCAGTTTGCTCTTTCTTGTTTGGACTTTTCTCACGCCCATGCATTCCTATCGTGGGTGATGGCTCCGCTATCAATGAGGCTTTGGATCTTCCTTTTCAACTGGAGGCAACCTTCAGTGTCATGCCCAATGTACTGGTGGTATTTGCAGTATTTGGAGGGATCCAAGTCTGGTCTTACCCTGTTTGGTTCATAGTTGAGTAGAGGAGCCAACTTGCCGGCTCGAACCAAACCTTTGAAGAATTTGGCTAACGGCATACCTAAGTCGTCGAATTCACGCTCGTCCTTCCTTTCACGAACTGTCTTTGAGGGTGATTTAGGTACCGGTACCCCTTGTTGATGAGTAGTCATAGGAGGCATCCCGACGGGGAAAGTCTGTGGCGGCCCGTACATTTGAGGAGCGTACGGGTGTTGACATTGAGCAAGAGGGAGAACTCGGCTGAGGTAATCATAAACGCCACGAATGTCAGACAAATGGCGCCTCTCGATATTTCTTAGGGTCTTATGCATCTCCTTCTGAAAGTGTGTTGCTTGCTCGTTGAGAATGGCCTTAAAGTGGATTGCTTGTTCATCGAGGATGGCTTCGAAGTGGGATGCTTGCTTACTGAGAGCCGTACCGGTGTAGAGGATTGTCTCGGGATCTTGGGTAGCAGCTTCAGTTGCAACTTCGATGTTCCTTGCAGCCGACATGATGCAGAACTCTATTCATGAAAGAATTAAGCCTCTTAGTTGAATTATATTAGATTCGTATTTAATGATAAGGCATCGTTATAAAATCATTTTTTTGGAAAAGAGTCGGTCTCCACATTTTGAAATGCATTTTGGTAAAAAATTGAAAGTTTGACCGGGCCGAAGTTGCCTACGCTCCCCTTATCATGAGGGAGAGGTCCCACACAATAAGAGGCTCAGGTCGCCGTAGTTCGAGTCAAGTTAGACTTTTAAAAAGAGGTGAGAGATGACCATAGGGGTCAAAAAGAGAGAGATGACTCGGTCCGTAGTCAAGCATGGGTGAGGAAGACCTATAGGAATCAGGAAAGGTTTGACTTAAGGTTTGACCTAAATTTGACCTAAGGTTTGACCTAAGGTTTGAGACAAGAAATGGTTCAAGCTAGGATGCGACGATAATGGTGGGTTGACCTAGATGGGTAAAGGATAGGTCGACCTAAATGAGAAGGGTTGGATTGACCTATATGGTGAATGAATCAAGATAGCGGGTTGTAGCGGTTTGCCTATGGGATGATCTAAGCGGGATAGACATGGTTTGACCTAAGCGGGTCTAAGCTTGACCTATTCGGGTTGGTGGACTAAGGAAGGTTGGAGATTGACCTAGATGGATCCAAGATAGATAAGTCGACCTAAGCGGGTCACGGGGTGACCTTGATGGGTCCAAGGTAAAGGGGTAGTTTTAACCTAAGACGGACAAGTTGACCTAAATGGGTCAAGGATGGTGTGTGGACCTAAACGGGTTGACCTAGGTTGGTCTGGACGACAGTGGGTCAAATAATGACCTAGGTGGGTCAAGATGACAGTTTGACCTAAGCGGGTTAGGACCACAGGTAATTGGGTTCACCTATGGAATCAAAGATTGACCTAAGAGGTCGAAAACGGATAAGGTCGACCTAGGAGTCCAAGTTTGACCTAAGAGGTCAAAGGTGATTGGGTTGACCTAGGAGGTCAAAGGTTGACCTAAGAGGTCAACGGGTGATAATGTTGACCGAGGGGGTCAAAGGTTGACCTAAGAGGTCAAGGGTTGACCTAAGAGATCGGAGGTGATAAGGTTGACCTAGGAGGTCAAGGGTTGACCTAAGGGGTCGGAGGTGATAAGGTTGACCTAGGAGGTCAAGGGTTTACCTAAGGGGTCTGAGGTGATAAGGTTGACCTAGGTGGTCAAGGGTTGACCTAAGAGGTCGGAGGTTGATAAAGTTGACCTAGGGGGTTAAAGGTGATAAGGTTGACCTAGGGGGTCAAAGGTTGACCTAAGAGGTCGGAGGCGGATAAAGTTGACCTAGGCGGTCAAGGGTAGACCTAAGAGGTGAAAGGCGGATAAGGTTGACCTAAGGGGTCAAAGGTTGACCTAGGAGGTCAAAGGTAGATAAGGTTGACCTAGGAGGTCAAAGGTTAGAAAGGTTGACCTAGGCGGTCAAAGGTTGACCTAGGAGGTCAAAGGTAGATAAAGTTGTCCTAAGAGGCCAAAGGATGGTGGGATTTTGACCAAAGCGGGTCGAGATGAAGGGTAGACCCAAATGGATCGCAATGATGGGTAGGTAACCTAGATAGGCCAAGATGAGGAATTTTGATAGATGGCCCAAAGGGTGAGCGATGGACCTTAGACGTCGCCTAGATGCAATGCACATTTTATTTAACGAAAAGTTTTGCATTTATTTACATCCTAAATGGTTGGTCCAAGGAGTGTCCTAATCTCTATGTGTGGGTTGATACGGGTAGGATAAAGGTTCCCACCGCTCGTGGAACATACACGGTGAGTGGAGTAGACGAGTGACTCGAAAAGAGTGCGACAGTAGCGCACAAATTCCTGTACATCGAATATTCCGGGTAATGGGGACCTGTGCAGTGCTGACACGGACTAGTGGTTGTGTGTGGCAAGAAACTAATTCTTTTTAGGTAGAAAAGAGAGAAGTTTTTGAATGCTTGAATGATGCAATGCAATGCAAGAGAGAGAGAAGAGGGAGAGGATAAGAATGTACAAGGGAGCATAGCAAAGTCTCGTTTGACCTAAGTACTATAGGGAAAGTACAAAAAATACATGTATTGAAAAAATACAAGGTACACATATTAATATGGCAAAAATACAAGGTGCATGTGCAAACATGGCAAAGTGTGAGGTGCATGTGTAAACATGGCAAAGTGTGAGGTGTATGTGTAAACATGGCAAAGTGTGAGGTGCATGTGCAAACATGGCAAACATCATGATGTAAACGAAAGTTAGACCCACTAAGTTTGAAAAAGTTTCAAAGCAGTCCCCAGCAGAGTCGCCACTGTGAATACCCCTTTCCGATGAAGCGACGCATGGGAAGTATCTTGTGATTATTTTTATTTACAAAAGGGAATATTCTTAACGACATTAAAATTATGAGAGTCGTCACGCCATTTTAATTAAAGCCAAAACATTGAAAAAAACATTTTTAGTGGGTTCGGGGGTCAAATTACAACAAGAGAAGAATATTGAACGTTATCACTCCTATTGCCCGAATTGATCGGTCTTTCTATCATGATGAATGTGTTAGTAGTGTGTTAGTGATTTAGACCGGATCCGAAGATCGCCTACGTTCCTCTCAATGTGAGAAGCTCAGGTCAGCGTAGTTCGAACATAATTAGAATGTGGAGAGAGAATAGGGATCATGCATAATGAAGAGGGAGGAGAAAGAAACATGCAGGATGATCACATCCTATAATAATGACTATGCCATCAATGAGATCTCAATGAACATTCATCACATTCATCATGGGAGGATTATTGATCATGGAAGTAATTACCTAAAGTTTAGGGTTTAGAAATAGTTCCTAGATCATCTTTGGGTTGATGAACCCTATATCATCATTGGCTATGAAATAACATGCAAACATGAAGATCGCAACCCTAAATATAGCATAAATAAGGTTTTAATCTATGAACACGAAGAACACGCGAAGAACATATTATGAACATATGAATGACATGCAAAGCACATGAAGAAACTATGAATAAGCATGTAAGAACATGAATATAAAAGATCTACATTAAGAATGATGCAAGAACATGAAGAAAAAGTTAGAAAACTTACCTTTGTTTGGCAAGAAATAAACCTTGATCTCCTTGAGTGTTTGAATGCTTAATTAGGGAGAAAATTGTGTTTAAGAACTCTAAAATTCGGACTTAAAGCTCTCAAACTCGGGCCTCTAAACCAATGGAATGGAATTGGTTTATATAGTAAGCTGAGGGGAAGATCTGACGGCTGAGATCATCCGGAGCAAGGTTGGCCGCCTGGCCATGATTGAAGCCGGTGCGAGAGTGGCCGCGTGGCCAAGGTTGAGGCGTGGCAAGGTTGGCCGCATGGCCAATTCTGCTGGCTGACTTGATTCTTAAGCTAGGGTTTCTACATGGTTTTAAGGAAACCATAAGTTACCTATTTTGATAGATTTTGTCATAAATGAGGTATTTTGGGAATCCGGGACAAGTCTTTACAAGGTTTCTAATTCCTATAAAGTCCTTGTATTTTTGGTAAAGCCCTAATAAACTCATTTTCAGGCTGGGTACTAACAGATACACAAACCATTTTAAGGCATTTCTAAGGCAATTCTCCAAGAAGTGTTGAAGTCATTTGAAGTTTAGGTAAAAACTCCATTTTCCTCCCTTCTCTCTACTTCATCTCTTTTCTTCTTCTCTTATTTCCATCAAACGTGCAATCACCCCAAATCATTTTGGGACATGACACCAAAGATCACTTCATTCTATTGAAGTTGGTCAAGGAGTTACCTCCCTACATTCAAAACACCATTTTTTTTAAACCCCCTTTTTATCATTATCGAAGAATAGGAAGAACATTTTATTTATGTAGACTTTGAACAAGAAAGACCAACATTAGTTGGGCGAGATGGGTGTTTAAGTACTTCCCATCTCGTAACCTAACCCCCGAACTCTGCTTTCGTATCAAAACTTAGGCTAAATATTAGGTTTTTCTTATGTTCCTCTAAAACATAAGTGGCGACTCTAACAAATAAAATCAAACAGATATCCTAGGATAATCCACCGCTCTAGCCAAGCATTGTGATCCTCCCGGGGTATCTACAGTGGCGACTCCGCTGGGGACGTTTGAGGGTTAAACTTGCGTTTCTGTTCAAAGTCTACATTTTTTTGGGCATTCTGGTTCCTGATGGGGGAAGCGTGTACCTTTGACCTACTTGCCCGAAGGCGCGCGCATCCTACACCAGAGACCAGAATCGCCCGCTTCTCAATGTTCTTCCTATTCTTCTTCTTTCTTCTACACTAATCATCTTTGCAGGGGTTCCATTAAACATTCAGGACCAGGGCGATCCCCTAAGTCCAAAATCTCTGATAGTCTGACAGGTTTACCCAGAAGCGGGCGCCTCCCAGAGACTCTGCGCCATGCGCGCGCATCCCACAATACAGGCCAGAGGCGTGCGCTTCTGGGTGGTTTTCCAGAACATGAACAGGTCTCCAGAACAAAGCAGAATAATGGGGTGTGGGCACAGTTGCCTGCATCAATGACTGATTCAGACCATTTGACTGTTTTATTTTGTGTTTTTTTTATCGGTCACACGGGTGATTCGAGAGTTGTAAATTATGTAACCCCCGTACCTCATAACAAGAATCTCTGTTTTCGTATCAAAACTTAGGGTAAATATTAGGTTTTTCTTATGTTCCTCTAAAACATAAGTAGCGACTCAACAAATAAAATCAAACAGACATCCTAGGATAATCCACCGCTCTAGCCAAGCATTAGGCTCCTCCCGGGGTATCTACAGTGGCGACTCCGCTGGGACGTTTGAGGGTTAAACTTGCATTTATGTTCAAAGTCTACATTTTTTTGGGCATTCTGGTTCCTGATGGGGGAAGCGTGCACTTCTGACCTACTTGGCCGAAGGCGCGCGCATCCTACACCAGAGACCAGAATCACCAGCTTCTCAATGTTCTTCCTATTCTTCTTCTTTCTTCTACACTAATCATCTTTGCAGGGGTTCCATTAGACATTTAGGACCAGGGCAATCCTCTAAGTCCAAAATCTCTGACAGTCTGACAGGTTTACCCAGAAGCGGGCGCCTCCCAGAGACTCTGCGCCATGCGCGCGCATCCCACAATACAGGCCAGAGGCGCGCGCTTCTGGGTGGTTTTCCAGAACATGAACAGGTCTCCAGAACAGAGCAAAATAATGGGGTGTGGGCACAGTTTCCTGCATCAATGAATGATTCGGACCATTTGACTGTTTTATTTTGTGTTTTTTTTTATCGGTCACACGGGTGATTCGAGAGTTGTAAATTACGTGCTTTTTTGTTTTTTTTTTCATAAAAAAAAAAAGTAAAAAATATTTTGTCACTTGGTGGACCTCACACTACGTGCACAAATTCTTATCAATTACTCACTATCGAGTCGCACAAGTTCATAACCCCAAACCCGTCGAGGCCCGTCCTAGAGAGTTTCAAGCTCCACCCGACCTTGACTCTCTCGAAGCGGTAAACCTCAGCCCGTGGCGTAGTTCATGACTACATGCCGGGGGTGACCTTTAAGCCTTTCTTTAGACGAGCACAAGCCAACACAATTCTAGTTAAGTCTAACACTCCGTGACTAAGTCGGTTTTCATGTGCCGAGATTTCTCTAAACTAATGTCTTCAAAACATAAATGTTGTTTCTAAGAGAAACAAGTGGTTATCATGGACGAAATAAAACTCCGTCCCCAAGTGGTTATTATGGACGAAAATAAAAATCCGTCCCCGCATGTATGCTTTACTACATTAATTTAGTTTAATCCCGACATGTGTAGGATTCACAAACATGGTGGAATCCGATGAGTATATGGGACCGCGAGAAGGTTTATATACTAGTGTGACGATTCCATTATTTTTCTTAAAAACCCAAAAGGGATTCCGTCCCTCCGACTTATATATATATATGTATACATATGTATATATATATATGTATACATATGTATATATATATGTATACATATGTATATATATATGTATACATATGTATATATATATGTGTATATATATGTATATATACATATATATATATATATATATATATATATATATATATATATATATATATATATATATATATATATATATATATATATATATATATATATATATATATATATATATATAAAGAGTCTTTTCTTTATGTGGTTTGAGTCGTGTGCCCACTGTGTGTTCTTAGCCTCTTCATGGACCAAAAGTGTTACTCAAGACAGACAAGGTCCTCTTCTTCAATTTAGGTCCAATTGGTACTTACCGAGTCTACCTAGATTCAGCAAACCGGCTAGTTCGTGAATTGATCACTCCAACAGCTCCGACAGCATCAATGGCCAGCGGCTCCAACACCGACAACACCATGTCTCTTGAGCAACTCCCAGCTATGGTCCAGATTCTCTAAGAGAAAGTCTCCACTCTCAATAAGGAGGCCCAAAGAAAAGATGACCTTTGGCAATCCCATCTTGACAATCAAAGGGAAGCCCATGAAGCCGAGATGGACCAAATGAAAGCTAAACTCACCAAGCTTTCCAAGGGTAAGGACACGGAGGACAATGATGAGTCCGAATGGACCAAAGGCTTATTTGAAAGCCCTTATGTTAGTTCCCGTACAAAGAAAATGGGGGAACCAAGCACCGATAATAAAGATCACAAGATGGTTGATTCAATCATGGCCTACATAGACCAACGCTTCAACGGTCTCAACATGGGGAAAGGCTCCTACACGAGCCTTTATAAGTCTTCTATTCTCATGAGCACAATGGTCGCTCTCCCCGACAAGTTTAAGATGGCCGACATCAGCAAGTTCAAGGGCAACTCTTGTCCTATGGCACACATTGAGACTTACTGTAGATACCCCGGGAGGGTACGGCTTGGCTAGAGCGCGTGTGTTATTCCTAGGATGTCTATTTGTGTTTTATTTGTTTAGAGTCGCCACCTATGTTTTAGAGGAACATAAGAAAAACCTAATATTTAGCCTAAGTTTGATCACGAAAACAGAGATTCTTGTTATGAGGTTCAGGGGTTAGGTTACAAGATGGGAAGTACTTAAACACCCATCTCGCCCGACTAATGTCGGTCTAGCTTGATCAAAGTCTACATAAATGATATAATGTTCTTCCTATTCTTAATAATAAAAGGGGTTTTCAAAGGTGTTTTGGAATGTAGGGAGATAACTCCTTGACTAGCTTCAATGAAGTGAAGGTCCCAAAAATGATTTGGCTGATTGCACGTTTGATGAAATAAAAGTGAAGAAAAGAGATGAAGTAGAGAAGAAGAGGAGAAATGGAGTTTTACCTAAACTTCAAGTGACTTCAAACACTTCTTGATGAATTACTTTGGAGAATGCCTTGGAAATGATTTGTGTATAGTTTTTGTACGTAGAATTTTCCGGTCCCTTGAAATGGTGGATTAGGAGGGTTTTTATAGTTGAAAACAAACTGTTTTTTGTGCCAAAACTCAGTCACCAAGAAATCTTTCCTGGGCAAATCATGTAAAAATGAGCAAGGGAGAGATTCTTGGACAAAAATTTGTAACCGTCGCCCAGAGGCGCGCACTTTCTACCTCGGGGGCGGAAGGCGCGCGCGTCTGGCTCCTATGGTCGGAGGCGCGCGACTCAAAAATGGCCTTTTTGACAGAATGGACTAGAAAGTCAGCCCTGTTATTCAGTTTAGTCCCTGGACTTAACGGAGTCAGTCAGGAACTTAACAGAAGTGATAAAAACTAACAAAAAACACTTAAAATAGGGAGAAACACAAAATCAAATGTGCAATCGAGGTGAGTGGTACAAGGCGGGGTGTCTACACTTACATATGGGCTATGGTTCTGAAGAAGGTCTCTCCAAAAGTAATGGCACAATGCTTCCCTCTTACTCTCGAGGGGGCGGCAAAAGATTGGTATGCAACTCTCCCGCTCACAATCCATCTCGATTGGGACGCCGCCATGCTTGCCTTTAAAAGTCAATACCAAGGCAACACCACTCACCGCCCGACAAAGAAAGAGCTCGAGAACACCACTCAAAGGGACAATGAGTCCTTTATTGACTTCATAAGAAGGTGGAATGACAAGCTTGCTGAAATTGTCGAAAGGCCTAATACCAAGGAGCAAATGGACATCTTCCTCAAATGTCTAAAGATTGATCTCCACACCCACCTAAGTGGGGCTTGCTATGCATATTTTTCTTAAATGTATGAGGCAGAGGTCCGAATGGATAACTTACTCAAGGAGATCATGAAAACCGCTCCTAGCTTCAGATACAAGGTCGCCTCTAACTCAACAAAAGAGGCTTCAATCAATGCCGTTACAACCGACAAGGGGAATTACAAAAGAGTTCCTCCAACACAAGGCAAGAAATTCCAGAATGACCATGTCTACACTCCTCTTCAAGGCATGACTATCACCGAGGCCTTTGAAGCTCTCAAGGCCAAAGGGAAAGTTACTCCTCTCCAAGGGTACAAGCCCAATGCAATCCGTGCTAACCATGCCCATCACAAGTATGGTCAGAGGCACGCGACTCAGAAATGACCTTTTTAATAGAATGGATTAAAAAGTCAGCCCTGTTATTCAGTTTAGTCCCTGGACTTAACGGAGTCAGTTAGGAACTTAACAGAAGTGACAGAAACTAATAAAAAACACTTAAAATAGGGAGAAACACAAAATCAAATGTGCAATCGGGGTGAGAGGTCCAAGACGGGGTGTCTACAGAGCCCCTCGGTGACGTGGATTGCAAAGCAAAACGCGTCGACGAAAGAAAGTACACCCGCCAAGGACATCACTAAGAAAAAAGCAAAGACTCGATGAAAGCATGAATTTGAAATTGCGAGAGATAGAGATGCGCTCCCTGTATGAGCGGCTTTTGTTGATAGAGGAGGTGGCGTGATCCGTTTGTAAATCCACCGGCTGAATACGTTAGTGAATCCGCTTGATGAATCCATTAGTGAATCCATTGGATGAGTCCGTTAGTGAACCCTTGTTGACGAATCCATTGATGAATCCGTTAGATGAATTCGTTAGTGAATCCCTTGAATGAGTCCGTTGGTGAACCCTTGTTGATGAATCCGTCGGTGAATCCGTTAGATGAATCCGTTAGTGAATCCCTTGAATGAGTCCGTTAGTAAACTCTTGTTGACGAATCCGTTGGTGAATCCGTTAGATGAATCCGTTAGTAAATCCCTTGAGTGAGAGTCCATTGGTGAACCCTCACTGACGAATCCATTGGTGAATCCGTTAGATGTATCCGTTAGTGAATCCTTTCAGTGAGTCTGTTGGTGAACCCTTGTTGACGAATCCGTTGGTGAATCCGTTAGTGAATCCCTTGAATGAGTCCGTTGGTGAACTCTTGTTGACGAATCTGATGGTGAATCCGTTATGTTGCTTAAGAAGTGGTGATTTCAGTGGTTCCTCGTGGACTGATTTGCTGTTTGTAGCTGTATCTGACGTGTGCTGTTTGGAGCTACACTTGCTGTTGACTTTATGACTTTTGTGGGGGTGCGGGCACAGTTGACTATGGACCGAAAAGGTGAAGTTTTCCCTTTAGAGAGGAAATGTCGAGATTGACCTTGAAAAAAGAAAGACACTACCTACTTTTAGTGAAAGTTTCTATCTAATTTCAATTTAGACGTGCCTTAGGGGCAGACCAAATTAATGTGTGCCCAAAGTGTATTCAGAGGCGGAGTGGTGGTCACGATCCCGCTGATTTTGGGAATGTCTGAGCTCTGCTTCCCTGTGATTTCTTTCTTTGACAAGGGCCAATTGAGGCGTTTCTGGAATGGGAGGCGTACACCTCGGCTAGTGACAGTGGGACGCGCGCGCTTCCCAAGTGGGTGGCAGGAGGCGCGCGCCTCTGGGGGCGAATTTTGGGGCTTGACATTTGCTGGCCAAAAGATCCCCAACAGTTATAATATTAGCTTCTGTTCGAACACATTCTCTCAATAGCTCATTTCTGCCATTTTTGACATCTCTTCTTGCTTGATTTTCTTGTAATCCACTTTGTCCATGGCTTCCAATTCTTTCAGTCTTGATACCAAGTTTGTTGGTGAGTATGAGAAGGATTTATCGACTTTTGTATACTCTTTAAAGACCCATCCTAAGAAATCTTTTGCCAAAGACTTCGGATTCCAAATTCTCTTTACCCTTCGGACGTTGAAACCGGATTGGGGTTTGTTGAAGGCTGCTTCAGCCTTCTGGGATTGTGACAGTCACACCTTTAATTTTTCAGCAAATGAAATGGTGCCTAATGTTGATGACTTTGGTGCGATGCTTGGCATGCCATTGAAGGGTCTAATTGCCGTCCCCAAATACCATATAGGTGTGATCGATTCTTGGTCCGATGTGTTGAACCTCCCTATCGGAGATGTGAGGAAGATGTTGCACAGCACCGCGATTGACATGACTGAGTTGTCGATGTTCTTCAGTTTGCATTCGGAGGATGCGGCGGTTCAGTCCTTTAAGAAGAACGCCATGGCAGTTTGCCTTTTCAGCGAGGTTCTGTTCGTGACACCCCTCGGGACTGCGGATACGCAGTTAGCTGAGATTATCTTGCAGGCAAAGGAGCAACAGTTCAGCATAATCCCTCTTATAGTGTGGGAGACCCTGCACGGCCTTGATGAGCTGCATCGAACGGGTGAGATGTGTCGGGGAAGCCCCTTGCTTTTGACCATATGGCTCCGGGAACACTTCAGGATTTATTCTTCGGAGGGTGAATTATCTCCTTTTGCTGTTCACAGGAGAAAATTGCTGATACGAGATTTATCTGAAGACGGTTGGAAGAAGTTCTTTGCATCCCGTGTATCGGCTGACATTGAGTGGTGTCTTCCCTCTTGGGGTCTTCGTCCTTTCGTGGAATGGACTCTGGGTTTCGAGCATGTGGTCTTACCCGGCTTGAGAGACTCCTCATTTTACCATCCAGAGCGGGTTTTGAGGCAATTCGGTCGCCAACAGATTATTCCCTTCCCGAGGAGTGGGGTGCTCCGTCCAGTTTTATATATGGTTCTGGAATTTTCAAGGGACCTTCAGTCAGCTTGGGGAGATGACCGCCATCGGTGGGCTTTCGCCCCTATTCACCGGGTTAGTATTTTTCTTCCCGAGAGTTATCTGAATTATCTGTTTGGCACCCTTTACCGTGGCATACCTTGGGTTGACGTGCTTCGTGCCGAGTTTCTAGGAAAGGACTTTGAGTCCAGTAGTGCTTTGAGGTATAGGGAGGCTGCTGTTGATTCCCACAATATTCTGGCTGACCCTTTCGACAGTCATTTGGATAACTTTTATACTCGGAGGCGCGTCGCTGCTTAGAAGGCTTCAGTCCGCCTTAGTGTTCCTAGACCTCCCAAGAAGAGTAGGATTGAGAGCCGTTTGGGTGGCCCTTCGAAAGCTAAGAGAAAATTAAATTTTTCCTAGTACTCCAAGATTGCAATTAAATAGACCACTTGTTAGGATTTAATGTTTTATTGTCAATTATTGCTCAACATATCCGTTGTAATGGCAAGAATGATTTGAGAGATGAATAAAAATTGCATTTTGTTATGACATGATTGGGTAAAATTTATTGTTTTAGACCGCACCCGAAGGTTGCCTACGTTCCTCTTGTAGAGAGGCTCAGGTCTCCGTAGTTCAAACAAATGAAGACCATATTTTTTAATGGTCTTTATTTGTTAAGCGTAGAACTTCTTGAGCTTGTCGAGGTTGACCTTCTTTGGCAATTGATCACCATCCAATTCTACGAGTCGGACTGCACCGCCGCTTAATATCTTCTTGACCACGTAAGGACCGATCCATCGAGGTCCCCACTTCCCAAGGGGATTCATGGCATTGGGAGGATGTTGTCTTAGGACTAGAATTACTCTTATACCTAATGTACAAGAGTAAAAAATATCACAATTTTTTTGATTTTTTCTTTAAAAAAAAACACAAATATATATTAATCAATCCTCTCTTAAACTTAGGTATACGATTATAAATACTCTTATACCTAAGGTATAAGTTAGGTATAAGAGTAATTTATTTTCATAATTTTCACATTTTCTAAAATCATAAAAAAGTCTCATATTGTATTAACATGCCCGCTCCTATACGTAGGTATAAGGCTATAATTACTCTTATATTTAAAGTATAAGAGTTATTTATTTATTATTAACTATATTGCACATTTTAAAAAATCATTTAAGAAAGTCTCATATTTTATAATATTAACTCCTATACTGAAAGTATAAGAGTAGTTCTTCTCTTATAATTGAGTTATAAGAGTCATAATTTTCACATTTATTCACATTTTTTAGATAATCATTAAAAGTTCTTATATTTTATTAATTAGTCCACTCCTATAGTTAGGTATAAGACTAGAATTACGCTTTTTCGTATGGTATAAGAGTAATATATTTTTAATTATTTCAAATTTTGTTAAAAAATCATAAAAAAGTCTCATATATATTATCAACGAGTCCGCTCATATCTTGAGGTATAAGACTAGTTCCCTCTTATACATGAAGTATAATAGTATTTTTTTTTTCATAATTTTTCACATTTTCTTAAAAATAAAAATCATAAAAAAGTCTCATATATTATTAACCAATCTTGTCATATACTTAGGTATAAGACTAGTTGTCTCTTATATTTTAAATATAAGAGTATTATTTTTTCACAATGTTTCACAATTTTTTTTTAAAAAAAAAATCATTTAAAAAATCTCATATTTTGTTAATATTAACTCTTATACATGAAGTACAAGTCTAATCTGTGTCTTATACTTGAGGTATAAGAGTAATAATAATAATAAAAAAAATAACTCTTGCACCTTAAGTATAAGATTACTTATAGTCTTATACACGAAGTACATGTCTAATCCGTGTCTTTATGATTTTTATAAATAATTAAGAAATAAGACTATAATTACTCTTATACCTAAAGTAAAATTAGAAAAAAAAAAAACACAATTTTTTAATTATTTATAAAAATCATCTCATGTTTTTATAACCAGACCGCTCTTATACTTAGGCATAAGACTAGAAGTAATCTTATACTTAAGGTACAAGAGTTATTTTATTTTTTTATTATTATTTTCACATTTTTAGTAAATAAGGGACTTAACTAGTGTCATTATGTAAATAAGTGCTTTAACTGAAGGGTAATAATGTAAAAATATAAAAGTTTCTCAAATAATATATTTCACGATAATAATTTAATTTATTTTTTGGTTCTTTCATATTTTTTATAACTTTTAAATCATGTTTTTTAATTATCTTATATTTAAAAAAAAAATTATTGAATATTTTAAAATCTCATTAACTAATTGTCAAATCTCAATATTGGTCATTTATTTTCATCCTGACTTGTTTTACTAATAATAGATATTGTAAATCAGAGAACATCTATATCATTGGTTTAGTGGTTAAGACATGGTTTCCCCTTTATTGGTCTTAGGTTCAGTTCTCATTGGCCACATATTTTATTTGAATACAAAACGGGCGGGCTGTTGGCCCAGATCAGGGCGGCGGTTGGGCCTGGATCCGGGCAAGGTTGTGGATCGGGCTTCGTTAGGCGGCCTGAGTTGTGGGTTTTTTGGGTTATATGGAATTTTAATTTGAGCAATGGGTTTAGGTGTACTTTTGGATTTCGTTTGGGTTTTTATAACTTTTTGATCTGGGCTTAGGGTTCTTGTGGAATTAATCCTTTCGTTTGTGCGTCGTGTGGTAGGGGCGGGGGTTGTTTGGACTCACGATGGTTGCATTGTCATTTAAAAACGTTATAAAGCGATCGAGGGATTCTATGGTATATTTATATCTAGCATTGGATTATGTGGTAGTTTTGATTATTTCATGTCTTAAATGGTAATTTTGGTTAGGATTGTGGACTAGGTGATAATAATCTCAATATAACTTATGGAGAAACTAGTTTCTTCCAAAATTTTCTCTACAAATTAACATGCTCCTCACAATATCAATTTGATCCCAAACACAAACTTCCTCAAAGGGATGGCCAAACCGAACCGGAACCGAAAAGCCCGGAACCGCCTTGACCCTTGACGAAAACCGAAACCGTGTGAACCAGGACCGTTTGTAACACGGGCCGGTTCCGGTTCATCCCCTACGAAAACCGTGAACCGGTGGTTCCGAACCGCCATGAACCGCCTAGATTGAACCGGAACCGGAACCGTTAGCAAAACCGTTAAAAAAACCATCAAAATCGTTAGATTTCTAATAGTTTCATAAGAATTAACCGTTGCTAACGGAAAGTTGACAAGAAAAGTTGAGGTTTGGCTGAATTTTTAACCAAATTCAATGAATATAAATAATAAAATTTGTTGAGTATATAAAAGAAAAGAGGGACGGATCTCTTTAATTTTTTAAACATTTTTTCTATACCTTTTTGTAAAAAAATTCAGCAATATATTATTATAATTGTTTTTTCTGTTAAAAAAATATTTTTTTTAAAAAAAAATGTGGACCAGCGGTTCCGAACCGTGAACCGGGGATTCCGAACCGTAACCATAACCGGAAGAGAAACGGTTCGGTTACGGTTCAAGCTTTTCCAGAAACCGGACCATAACCGGAACCGTGTTTGGTCATCCCTACTTCCTCCCAAGGAACATAAAAAGCAAGAATCCAGCAGATGGTAACAGAAAACAACATCAAAGATTCAAAATAAATGAACCTTATAATTAAAATAAATATAATGTAGCAAGTAATATAGATAAATAAGTACCTAAATACATTAAATCATGAATATCTAACAGTTAACATAGAGATTGCTCTATTGCCAATCGCGGTGTAGATCAGAACTAGCAGGAATAGACCAAGTTTTAGAGTATCACAAGCTCCGTCCCCAGGTGATACATATTTTTGCAGCAACTTTGCACGCTCCCTCGAAACTTTCTCTTGTTCAGGATCAATAATCAGCTTCTCAAGCACCATTGATTTCTCAATAAGATACTTAACAAGATCAAATTCATTTTCATATCCGTGCCACCCAATAAATTCCACCACCTTCAAGAGTTTATGTTTGCGTTTTTCTGACTTCCTCCATTCACAGTTTGGCAATTCATACAAAGGCTGTCATGTAAAAAGGTGAATGAAGCAACGCGTCAATAGCAATATAAACCTATTGGTCCAACAAAATGAATGGCAAGGTTGATACAATTTAGACGTAAAGAGACTCCCTTAAAAGAGGAAAGGAAGGGTGTTGAAGATTTAGTACCTCGTATGTAGATGGCTCCGCATATAGGACCTGCAACAAATAAAAAAGATACCCGTGTCAACATAAAGATTATTACTATTCCCTCAGTCCCATAAAGATAGCCCTACTTTTTTCGTTGTTAGTTTGAATGAAATTTAAGCAATAATTTAGGTTACTTTATAGCTCAAAATTCATTCCAACTATCAAAGAAAAAAGGACTAACTTTCCAAGAGGGTGAGTAGATGTTTAGAATATGGAATAACAACCACTACAATAGTATACAGGCAGGCACCTGCGAATACTTATTCCTATAACTAGGTAACACCCCCCCCCCCCCCCCTTTTTGTCCCGAAATGACCTTCCTATCTTTTTTGTTGATAATATGAAGTACCTAGAGCAATAATTTTAGGTTAATCTAATTATCCTAGAGAGTATCTAAAAATTGTTAATGATAGTTTTTATAAGAGTTAATGACAATTTAGACCCTAAAGTGATATACCACCTCCCAATCGAACCCTGATGTTTTTTTTTTTCGCCAGATCAGACCTTGAAGTGAAAATACTCGCCAGTTAAGGTCTTTTTAACGGATTTTGTTAGAAAAGTCAGTTAAGTACCATATGCATGGCACGTGATTGACAAAATGGATGAATGTGTAATGATACTAGCTATTTAGGGCTTTACTGAAATTTCTGAAACTTAATACATATTCTTGAATTTAAAGGGTTCAAAAAATCAAATTACTTTTGGAAAAATGAATTATGTTTAAATAAAGAAAATTAATAAATCAAAAAAATTATTATGCAAATTTTTTAATATTAAAAAATTATTTTTTTTTTTAAAGAAGGAGATATCTAAAAATGAATAAAAAGTATAATTACCTTAATAATTATTATATTAATACTTTTGAAAATAGAATATTATATTAACAATAAATCAAATATAGAGAAAAACACACTTAGAGAAAAATAAAGAAACAAAAAGAAGGAAAAAAAGGAGAAAGCAAACAAACAAAACCCCCACTTTCTGCGTTGCTTGCATTTCCCAGCCGAGCTCCCCTCCAACGCAAAATTGCCGCCGCACAAGACATTCAGGATTAAGAAGAAGCTTGCGAAGAAGATGAGGCAGAACAGTCCTATCTCACTGGATTCGCATGAGGACCGACAACACCATCAGGTACAACGCAAAGCGCAGGCCTTGGCGCCGTACTAAGCTTGGATTCTGAAAAGCTTTCGAACCAGATTTAGATCTATTCTTCCCTCCCCCATCGCCCCCAATCTCTTCTCAATCTATCTCTCTCTCTCTCTCTCAAGATTTTGATCCAGATTTAGATCTAGAACTGAAATCTTCTCTTAAGGACCCAAGGCAGAATGAGTGTGGTCAGATTTTGGGCTCTTTGACCGGAAAGCCGAATTCAAAAATGGTCGGAATTTATGGGATTCCGACAGAAGTATTGGGAAACAACCGGAATTCAATTCTCTCTTGCTCTGAAGTACTAGAGAAACAAAATCTGGGTTTGGATTTTAACTGACTTTTGCAATTTTGATCTTTCATTTGGAATTTTAACGGCGTTTGGTTTTAGTTTAGGATTAATTTATTCTTTGGATTTAGAAAAAAATGAAGTGAAAAGAATGAATTTGGTGTTTGCTCATGGCGGTGGCGGCACGGTGGTGGTTTCAGGTGGTGGGTGGTTGTGGAAGGCTGAAGATGAAGGGATACTCACATTTATTTAACCCCCCTAACTATAGGTTTTAACCTTTTAAGTTTCAGAAATTTCAATAAAGCCCTTAATAGCTAGTATCAATTACACATGCATCCATTTTGTCGATCACGTGCCATGCACATGGTACTTAACTGACTTTTCTAACAAAATCCGTTAAAAAACCTTAACTGGCGAGTTTTTTCACTTCAAGGTCTGATCTGGCGAAAAAATATCAGGGTTCGATTGGGAGGGTGGTATATCACTTTAGGGTCTAAATTGTCATTAACCCTTTTTATAATGGTGTATCATTAACAAGTTTTAAATTTTCATTAGCATAATTAAATTAACCTATAATCATCGCTCACAATACTTCCGTATTAACAAAAAAAAAAAGTAGGAAGATCATTTCGGGATGGAGGGAGTATATCTTTTGATGTTCTGCTTTCCAATATATGGAGAACAAAATAAAATCGTCCAATTTGACAAAAATCACAAGGCCACAAAAACATCCAAAATCATCCATGTGTTTGAGAACTGAAAGCAGAAAGAAACATCCCTTGAAACAGAAAAAGAAATCAGATCTGGGGGGCACAAACGGCTTGAGACTTACTTCCAAAAGTAATTATTAAAATTAGGTGATAGTCTTGCACACAGGTCATAGTGTCTAAATTGCAAGAAGATCATTTCAATACCAAGGGTTAACCTTGGCCAACACAAAACAATGTGACAATAGTCGAGAAAAATGAAAGCTGATATCCATATGTTTTATTGTAGTGCCTAGAGCAAGAGGTAGAGGTAGTTGCTTTCTCTACACGAGTTCCTTTTCTTCTTCAACCAAAAGAAGTACTCCCTCCGTCCCATAATAAATGTCACAGTTGACGAGTCAACATTTTAGAACATTTTGTTAGCCCCAATCTATTCATAGGCGCAGAGTATTTTCTTCTCACAAAACGACTCCTTGGCATGCAATGTTTGTGTCTACTAATAGGAATAATTAAAAGATGGCCCAAAAAATCATACAAGAGTGGGTATTTGGTCATCTCAGTACAGTACATATACAACGCCTCACCAGAATAATTGAAAGATGGCCCAAAAAATCGCAAAATGTGCTGATAAATCAATCCAAATAACTTAAGCTGGAGAGGGGATAGATATACTTATCACACAACAAACAATATCAAGCGCTTTAAACAAATGAAGTAATGAAAAATACCTTTAGTGTGAAGCTGCTCAATAGGGGACATGCACATATCAGTGAAGTTAGGCAAAAGATATTTTGGTTATGACTTGCCCCCACACTAACCTCCAAATGTTCGAGGTCACATAACGAAGGGAATACTTCTGGAAACATTATGTCGCCCGAGTAAAAACTAAAAATATATATTAAAAAAAAGTTAGCAAAAAGGGTAAAGAAGATCTAATATTAACATGACAAATGACAAAAAAAAAATAAGAAGAGTTCAGCATGCTTACCGAGTCACCCATGTCAAGTTCAAGCCGTTGCAGTTGAGAAATAGGAAGAGGCCAAAATCTATTCCAAACAACACTAAAACACCACTGCCCACGTAGTGACACCTCCCTTAGCAAACGAAGATTCTCAAGTGATGAACTCAATTTCCAGTTGCCATTGAATTTCAGAGACTCGATATTTGTTTTCGCAATGTCAACATTCTTCAAATTATAGCAATATTCAATCTCCAAATGCTTCAATTTCAAGGCGGTGGTGACATTTAAATAAGTTAATGAACCGCCATGTATGATCGATAAATGTTCCAGGACTGACAATTTGATATGAGACTCGCAAGAACTTCGTCAGATAGATCGACACAATTCAACCTCAGAGAAGTTAAAGATCCAAAGAATCTTGATAAATTATTGGGTGAATCCATTGTCTTCTTTGGAAACGAATAAAGCTTATTTCTATTAAAACCATGAAACTCTGAAAAGTCCAACTCCAACTTAGAAACTGTTTTATCCACTGCAAACTTAATCCATCGATCGATATCATCACCACATCTTGCATCCAAATCAAAACAAACTCTCAATTCATCAACAGTTGAGGCCCGAAGTAAATTTAGAACATGATTCACCCAACTTATAAACCTTGGCCTTTCAATAGATAAAGATGATCGACAAGTGTTAAATGTTTTATTCACGTTATCAAAATTCAAGGTCCCAGCATAATATACCCACAAATGGTCCCATCTACATGAGAGGACACTTGCTCTTGTTGCTTCTTTCATTGTCAACCTGGACAATATGAGCACTAAAAGATCATCTGGGAGTTCATTAATTCGTCTCTGCATAAAGTTGAATGATAAGCAATTAGAAATATGATTGAATAAAATGGTTGTTGCATACTCCCTCCGTCCCATTGAGAGTGAGACTAGAGGAGTGGGCACGATATTTAAGATAAAGTGATATATATGTGGTAGAAAATGAAGAGAGAGAATGAGTGGGGTAAATAGTGGTGTTGGTTGAATAAAATGAGTGGTGGAAAATGAAGAGAGAGAATGAGTGGGGTTAAATAGTGGGGAATGATGAATATAAGTATATTAAAACATTTCCATTTTGGGTAGTCTCACTTTAAGTGGGACGGCCCAAAAAGGAAAGAAGTCTCACTTCTAGTGGGACGGAGGGAGTATATGTTTCAGTAAAAGTGATGACTTTATTTACCTTTCGAACTGAACAGGGATAAATTAAATTCCTGCTTTTCTCCATCTTCAAAGATAATTACTTGGCTGACTGAAATTGACAAAAAATATGTTATTTGTTAAAATAAAATATAGAAAGTGATAAAATATAGAAATTAATCAAAAACCCCAACTGACAATTCAATGAACATATAAATTAAAGAGCAAGACGAAACAAAGAATTTAATATAAAACCCTAAAGCCGACTAGAGAGGCACAGAAACAAATCCTATGGCATGAACAAATATCCCCTGAACCATAGGCGAAGCTAGAGGGGGCATGCAGGGGCAATTCCCCCCCCCCCCCCCCGCCATTTTAGATATATATATATATATATATATATATATATATATATCTCTCTCCGTCCAGCCTCACTTCCCACTTCACTTGAGAGTCCCCAAATAGCCATCTTTTTATTATTTTATATTCAAACTACCAGACCACTCACTGGCATAGTTGTCAAATTGTGTATCGTATCGCGTATCGGACACCCTAAATATCGTATCGCGTATCGTATCGGAGATACGGAACATAATGACCAAAAAAATTCAAAAACTCTAAAAGAATATCAAAATTAAAGTAAACAATGGAAATAATTACTTGAAAAACAAAAGAAGTACTTATCTTAACATTACCAACGTACCAAAAGGTCATAAACTCATAACTGTTTTACTAATTAGAAATTACTAAGTCACTAATTAAAAACTAAACATTCCATCAACTTTCTCACTGATGAGACGGATTTGATACACTTTATTCCTAGGATTTTATGAGCTTAAAATAATTATTTTATGTATTTTAGATAGTTTTTATGTAATTTTGGGCAATTATGTATTTTTGGGGTTCAATTGTAATTTGGGGGATAGTTTAATATTTTAATATTTTTACCCAAATTAGATATTTTATTATTCAAAAGAAACTCCAAAATGGAATTTAAATGTAAATGCCCAAGTTTAATGAAGAGAGATAGAGGGATTGAAGAATTTCACTCAGCCCTTGTGCCACAAGTACCCAATTCTTGTGCCACAAGGGCTGGCCAAAAGAATTAAATTGAGGAGAATCAAGCCCAAGTGTTGAGGAAGAAGGAGGAGAAGCGGCCCAATTCGAAGATCCCATCAGCACAACCCATATCACCAGCCCAGTTGGCCCAACACTACAAACGGCCCAAGAAGTGCTGGAAGGGAGAAAGCGCATGTACCAGACACGTTTTCGGCTAAGGTGGGCGAGTGGACGAGGCGAGCTGGCGCGTGGCGGTTGACTGGCGAGAGTGGGCGTGCGTGCACGGCGCGTGTGACGGCCTGGCAGACTGATTTTCCTTATTTTTCCCTATTTTTCTTATTTCTTTTATTTCTTTATATCTCCTTATTAATTTAGGACTTTGTTGAGGGATATAAAAACTAGGTTTTTAGTTTTGTTTTGGGGGGAGACTTCATAGAAAATTTTGAGATCTAGGTTATTTTTCTTTTTCATGGAGATTTCAAAGTTCCATATGAGGAACTAAAACCCAAACTTTGGGTTTGAATCTTGAACCATCTTTATATCAATTTGAGATAATTTTCTTTTCACAATTTGATTTCTATTCATAATTTTGCTTGTTCTTAATTCTAGATCCATTACTAGGGTTTATAAACCTGATCAATTTATTTATCTTTGTGATTGGATCTTTGCTAGAATTCTCTGTTCTGTGCCAGAATTAGGGTTTTCACTGTAGCAATTTCATGATTTATGCATGTGCCATGGTAAATTGTGATTAGGGTAAAATTACGCAATTATCTATTTTAATAAATAGAAAGTGTTCTTGATCTTAGTTTCTTAAATCTTGAATCAATTAATTTTGCGCTCTAAACTGTGCCAGTTAGATTAATTTATTAATTAGGGTTTCTAGTGAGTGTGCCACTGCTAGTAACTATTCTGAAAGAAGAAACAGAGATTGAAATAAATCTCGGATCAAGTGAATAGGGTAAAAAGTGAATTGATGTATCGATGATAATTGATTAAAAAGGTGGGGACGGAAACAAATCTGAAGTATTCTTTAATTATTGTTTTTGCTCATATTTAGTTATATTTATGTTCTTAGGATTTAATAATTATAATTTTCCCCCAATCTGGTCAAGTGACTGTTCGTAAATAAATAACCGTTCTTCGTGGATCGACTCTGGACTTATCACTAGCTACATATTTTTAGAACCTAGTCCAGGTTTAATTTGTAGGTGTGCGATTTAGCCTATCAAATTTTGGCGCCGCTGCCGGGGAACGGTGTTTATTTGTTTACGTTCTTATTTTAATTCTTGTTCTTTTTCTTTTTATTTTCTTTGTATTTATTTATTTTATTTTTTTTCAGTTGGTTTAGTTTAATTAATTTAATTTTCTTTTTAGTTATTTTTAATTTTGTTATTTGTTTTTCGTGTGGAACCTTGTAAGGTCCACACCTGTTATACTGACAATCTGCTTGGAAGTCTTGAATTAGTAAACAGATGGCAGATCAGACATTAAGGCAGAAAACTGCCCCGAATTGGAGCGAGCAACCTCATGCAGTTCAGTTCCCCACTCTGCCTACTGGGGTTACATTTGAGTTGAAGCCGGGTTTGTTGAGCCAGTTACCGCACTTTACTGGGATGCCCGGTGAGAACCCGAATCAACATATATCCCAGTTTGTGCAGATTTGCCAGAGCATGAAGCCAGCAGCACTTCCGCTTGAGCATCTCCTCCTTAGAGCGTTTTCTTTCACTATGAAAGATGATGCTAGTGCATGGTATTACCATCTGCCGCCTAACAGCATTACCACATAGCAGCAGATGAAGGAGGTGTTTCTTGATGAGTTTTTTCCTCCAAATCAGATCAATGTGATGAAGCGGGACATTAGCAACATGGAGCAGAAGGTAGATGAGACGCTATATGATTATTATAACATGTTCCATAAGTTGTGCAGAAGTTGCCCGTATCATGGATTTGATGATGATCAGTTGATAGTATATTTCTATGGGGGTTTGACAGTCATGGATAAGCGGTTGGTGGATTCTTGTTGTGGGGGCAGTATACTCAACAAGACGACTGAGGAGGCTAATGAGATTATAGATGAGTTGGCTAAGAGCACTCGGACACATGGCCGGAGATCGAGCTTCAGACAGGTCAGTGTTGCGAATTCTAGTAGTAGTGTGACAAATAAGCTTGAGACTGATGTTGAGGACCTTAAGGGGATGATGAGACAATTGTTGATGGGTCCACCACAGAGTCAGCAGTATCAAACTAATCAGTATAATCAGTACAGACCACCATATGGGCAGCAGCAGCAGTATCAGAGTGCCCCTCCGAGACAGTCTACAGATGACATGATTCATTCCTTAGCACAGTCGGTGAGCATGATGAATAGCAATTTCCAACAGTACCAACAGAAGACTGATGCGAGTATTGGTAATCTGGAAAGACAAATGGGGCAAATAGCTGATGCGGTTGGGAGATTAGAGATTAGAGAGGCAGAGAAGGTACAGTCTAGAACAGAACCGAACCTTAAGCAGAGTGCATGTGCCATGATTTTGCGCAGTTGTAAGGGGATTGGGACGGAAGTTGTACCGGAGGAGCCAGTGATTGAGGATGAAAAGGTTGTGCCTGAAGAGAAGATGCCGGAGGAGGAGAAGAAAACTACACCAGAGCCAACAGTCGATGAGCCGGATGTTCCATTTCCTGAGGCCTTGAGAGAGCATCGTAAACCGGAGCCTGACAAGGCTATATATGACACTTTCAAGAGGCTTGAGGTAAATATCCCATTTTTAGACTTGCTGCAGACTGTTCCGAGATATGCCAAATTCCTTAAGGCGCTGTGTACGCTGAAGAGGGATCAGAAAGCGAGGAGTCAGAAAAAGGTGAAGATGAAAGAGCATGTGTCTGCAGTCTATCATGAGAAAATGCCCAAGAAGTGTAGTGATCCGGGTATGTTCGTTATTCTTGTGTCTTTGGGTGATAATTCTGAGCATATGGCCATGCTTGACTTGGGTGCTTCAATCAATGTCATGCCTTATGCATTGTTTGAAAAGCTCAAGTTGGGACCCTTACAGGATACACGGGTTGTTATTCAGTTGGCGGATAGGTCGAATGCATACCCTAAGGGGAAGGTTGAGGATGTGCTTGTTCGGGTTGGTAAGTTTATATTTCCTGCGGATTTTTATGTTTTGGAGATGGATACGGATCCTAAGGCTCCCATTCTGTTGGGGAGACCATTTATGTCTACAGCTCATACTAAACTAGATGTGTCTAATGGTTCATTGACTATGGAGTTTGATGGGGATTTAATGGAGTTCAATATTTTTTACTCCAAGAAAGACCCTGAGGATGTTCGTGGTTTATGTTTCATGGATACAGTTGAGCCAAAGGTAGAGGATGTGTCCACTATTTGCAGTGGGGATGATGATATAAAGATTGGTTTGGAGATTCCTGCGGTAAAACATGGACCAAGAAAGGTGAAGAATCTTCCTGAGCACCGAAAGCATGCATTTGGAGGTGAGGAAGAAGTGATGATGGCTAGTGGTTCGATTGAGAAGAAAGGAGATTTGAGCACGATGAACAAAAAGGAGAAGGGATTCATGAAGACAATTCGAGCTCAAACGGGGTGGAGTGTGCACTAATGAGGTACCATTTATTCCCTTACGTTTAAACTGTCCTTATTTTTATTTACTTTTACACACTGAGGACACTGTGTAGTTTAAGCGTGGGGGAAGGGTTTGTAGTTGTATAGTACGCATTTTATTTCTAGATAGTTAGTTTTTCTTAAAAAAAAAAAAAAAAACCACAAGAAAAGAAGCCCGCTAGATTGAAAACCCGAAAGGGCAGTCTAGGCAAAAACCAGGGTGTGCATATAAAAAAAAAAAAAATGGAAAAAATGAGTGGCTAAGTGAAAACCCGAAAGGGCGCTTAGGCAAAAGGTGAGGTTTGAGTAATAAATTATCATACATCCACCGGAGAGGAGTCATAAGGGGGGTTTGGAGTTTTCGGGTAGGATACACTATTGGAGTAGGAGGTTCGGATAGTGGAAGTTAGGTTAGAAATCCTCGCTCTTTTCTTGGAGATATAAGGGGGTGTTGGTGTTTTGTTACGAGGTAAGTTTTGTGTTTAATTACAAATAACATACATAAACTTTATTTTATGAGGGAGATTGTAGCGTGAGATAAGCGTGGGGGAAAACTAGGACATTTTTAGTTCCCCTTAGCTTTTGAGTGGACATTTAGTTTGGATACCGTTTATGATGGTGTTGGTATCAAGCTAATGTCATTATGTTATCTCTTTGAGGAGTTATAAGGAGAAGGAGTTTCTACACTTCGATTTTATTTATTGATGTTTGATTGGTGGTTTAGAGGAGACTATGAATCATTTTTCTCCATGCTACGCTATTAGACCGGTGTTTAGAGGGGAGTTAGGATTTTACTCAGGGACGAGTAAAGGTCTAAGCGTGGGGGAATTTGATGAGACGGATTTGATACACTTTATTCCTAGGATTTTATGAGCTTAAAATAATTATTTTATGTATTTTAGATAGTTTTTATGTAATTTTGGGCAATTATGTATTTTTGGGGTTTAATTGTAATTTGGGGGATAGTTTAATATTTTAATATTTTTACCCAAATTAGATATTTTATTATTCAAAAGAAACTCCAAAATGGAATTTAAATGTAAATGCCCAAGTTTAATGAAGAGAGATAGAGGGATTGAAGAATTTCACTCAGCCCTTGTGCCACAAGTACCCAATTCTTGTGCCACAAGGGATGGCCAAAAGAATTAAATTGAGGAGAATCAAGCCCAAGTGTTGAGGAAGAAGGAGGAGAAGCGGCTCAATTCGAAGATCCCATCAGCACAACCCATATCACCAGCCCAGTTGGCCCAACACTACAAACGGCCCAAGAAGTGCTGGAAGGGAGAAAGCGCATGTACCAGACACGTTTTCGGCTAAGGTGGGCGAGTGGACGAGGCGAGCTGGCGCGTGGCGGTTGACTGGCGAGAGTGGGCGTGCGTGCACGGCGCGTGTGACGGCCTGGCAGACTGATTTTCCTTATTTTTCCCTATTTTTCTTATTTCTTTTATTTCTTTTTATCTCCTTATTAATTTAGGACTTTGTTGAGGGATATAAAAACTAGGTTTTTAGTTTTGTTTTGGGGGGAGACTTCATAGAAAATTTTGAGATCTAGGTTATTTTTCTTTTTCATGGAGATTTCAAAGTTCCATATGAGGAACTAAAACCCAAACTTTGGGTTTGAATCTTGAACCATCTTTATATCAATTTGAGGTAATTTTCTTTTCACAATTTGATTTCTATTCATAATTTTGCTTGTTCTTAATTCTAGATCCATTACTAGGGTTTATAAACCTGATCAATTTATTTATCTTTGTGATTGGATCTTTGCTAGAATTCTCTGTTCTGTGCTAGAATTAGGGTTTTCACTGTAGAAATTTCATGATTTATGCATGTGCCATGGTAAATTGTGATTAGGGTAAAATTACGCAATTATCTATTTTAATAAATAGAAAGTGTTCTTGATCTTAGTTTCTTAAATCTTGAATCAATTAATTTTGCGATCTAGACTGTGCCAGTTAGATTAATTTATTAATTAGGGTTTCTAGTGAGTGTGCCACTGCTAGTAACTATTCTGAAAGAAGAAACAGAGATTGAAATAAATCTCGGATCAAGTGAATAGGGTAAAAAGTGAATTGATGTATCGATGATAATTGATTAAAAAGGTGGGGACGGAAACAAATCTGAAGTATTCTTTAATTATTGTTTTTGCTCATATTTAGTTATATTTATGTTCTTAGGATTTAATAATTATAATTTTCCCCAATCTGGTCAAGTGACTGTTCGTAAATAAATAACCGTTCTTCGTGGATCGACTCTGGACTTATCACTAGCTACATATTTTTAGAACCTAGCCCAAGTTTAATTTGTAGGTGTGCGATTTAGCCTATCACTCACAATGTTGGTAACCAATATCTTCTTTCTTTTTTCCCATTTTTCAATAACCTAATAAAAAAAGAAGAAAAATCAAGAAAAAAATAATCAATTTCATGCTTCAAATTCCAATTTACAGTGTAAGAAATCAAGAATAAAAATCAATTTTATATTTTCATACATAAATAGGGTTTAAAGAGGGGAAATAAAAAAACAGACACAGGGGGGTTACCGTCGCCCTCGTCGCTCGCCCAGTCGCCCTTGCCCTCGCCGCTCACCGCCGATGCCGTCGCCGCCGCCGCCGATGCCGTCGCCGTCTCTGTCGCAGGTGTCGCCGCTGATTGCGATCTCAGGTAAGGTCGCGGGGTCGTCGATTTGTGAGACGATCGACTCAATTTCTTCCAATTTCTCCCACGCCGACTTCTCTTCTCCTCTCCCAGTCAATTATTTTTTGCTTTTACATGACCTACCCGACCCTAACCCCTAAATCCGACCCAAACCCGACACAAGACGAATTCAACAGTATCGTACGTATCGGCGATACGCACGATACGATACGCGATACGTACGATACGTACGATATTTTTGTGTTCAACGATATATGTATACGATACGTATCGAAACTACGCGTATCGCGTATCGTATCGCCGATACGTATCGCGTATCGCGATATTTAACAACTATGCTCACTGGCGAAGCCAAGGCTAACCCAAGGGGTCGGTCGACCCCCTTGAATTTTGGAACTTGTAAATTTTAGTGCCTTCAAAATTTTAAAAATTGACATTTTACTACTAAACCCCCTTGAATTTTGAAACGTGTAAATTTTAGTACCTTCAAAATTTTAAAAATTGACATTTTACTACTAAAAATTATGAATTTACTCATTTTGACCCCCTTAATTTTGAGAAAAAAAATGCACTAAATTATTATTTTGACCCCCTTGTACACTAAATTTGTAAACCTCAACTATACTAACGTATCGTATCGCTGATACGTATCGCGTATCGCGATATTTAACAACTATGCTCACTGGCGAAGCCAAGGCTAACCCAAGGGGTCGGTCGACCCCCTTGAATTTTGGAACTTGTAAATTTTAGTGCCTTCAAAATTTTAAAAATTGACATTTTACTACTAAACCCCCTTGAATTTTGAAACGTGTAAATTTTAGTACCTTCAAAATTTTAAAAATTGACATTTTACTACTAAAAATTATGAATTTACTCATTTTGACCCCCTTAATTTTGAGAAAAAAAATGCACTAAATTATTATTTTGACCCCCTTGTACACTAAATTTGTAAACCTCAACTATACTTATTCCACAAACAATTTTGACCCCCTTTTCGAAAAATCCTGGCTTCGCCACTGCCACCACTCATGCTCTCTCTTAATTTTTCACCACTCAATTTATTCAACCAACACTATTATTTACCCCACTCATTCTCTCTCTTCATTTTCTACGACACATTTTCTTTACTTTATTCTTTTTTCTTAGTTATTGTGCCCACCTTTTAGGTTTCAAGTGAGGTGGGACGGAGGGAGTATATAACAATGGGTTTCACCTATACTAAATACAACCATACTCCCTCCGTCCCACCAAAAATTACACTTTTGTTTTAGAATTAAGTGCGTGGGTCTGATTAAATAAAGGAGTGTTAAAATATTTCGATTTAAGGGAAAATGTAATTTTTAATGAGACACCCAAAGAGTTGTAAAGAATATAACTTTTGGTATGTTTAACATGTTATACTCCACCCTTCTCGAAATGATCGCCTATTTATTTATTTTTTGTCGTTAAGACGAAGGTACTTGAGCAATTTAATTAACATCTAAAAATTATTATGGATAGTATTTATAATGGTGTATCAATAATATACTTTAAATTTTCACTATAATTATTTAATTAACCTAAATTTATTACCCAAAGCACCTTTGTATTGACTATAAAAAAAGGTGAAAAGATCATTCGGGATAGAGTACATGTGTTGAATTGTACGAGAGACCAATGGGTGTATTATTAAAATACTGTAGGTACTTATATGTCTATCTGAAAAAAAAATAGCCAAAAAAATTTTTAGAAACAAAAGTTTTTGCCCCTTCCTAAAATTCTTGGCTCCGACACTGCCTTAAACCTACATGCATCAATCTGATGAATTCAATAGAACAACTAGGTGCACAAAATAAAACAACAACTAGCCCCAATTTCAATCAACAACAAGACGAACAACATTAGAAATTGGATACAGGCCTGGGAAAAAAGCTTGGAAACCTAAAAAATGGCGGAAATTGAAAATAAAAATTCTTTACAAAACCAAAACAAGGGAATTCACATCCGGAGAAGATAAAGGTACAAACTTTACAACAAACCAATTTTAATTTGAACAGAAAATCAGTTAGTTGAGATCGAGATACAGTACCTGAATAATTACTTGGATTTGGGAGGGAGGAATTTGATGCAGATGGTGTGAGTTCGATCGGGAAAGAGAATTGCTATATATCCCATCTGAAAAAGTTCCCATTGTCCAGTAAGGAAAAGGAGTCATTAACGTCACTTTCTATTAGGCGTAAATGGTTCGGTTTGGGTTTGTGAAAATTTCAAACCGAACCAAACTATGAAAAATTAAAAACCAAACCAAACCGCTATGTTTTGGTTTAAACTGCAGTTTAATTACGTGGTTCAAATCGCGGTTCAAACCATAGTTTAGACTACGGTTTAAATTACAATTCAAACCGCAACTCATTATTGCATTTGTTTTAATTTTTCGTGATCACGGAGGAAGTGCGAAAGATGTGGATCTTGAAGAGGAAAGTCGGATGACAAGAGAGACTAGACGAAGAGAGAGGCCGAAGAAAAAAACACGCTCTATAATATAGATCGTGGAGAGAAATCGGTAATTTATGTATCGCAAATTGCAATGAAGATAACGAATGATAAAATTAATATTAATTAAAATACAAAATAGGAGTTAGGATTAGTCTATGTAATGATCTAATAATAAATTTTAATAAATACACAAAAATATTAAATAAGATGTGAAACTGGGGTTGGGATTAGTTTATGTAATGTGGTTTGGTCCGGCGGTTCGGCTTGGTGGTTCAGTCTCGCGGTCTCAAACCGCGGTTTGGTTTGGTTTGGTCTGAAAATGTCAAGTCACAAACCAAACCGAACCATGTGGTTTGCCAATATTTAAGACTAACCCGAACCATTGGTGCTTGAAAACTAAACCAAACCGCATGGTTTGGTTCGGTTCGATCTCAAACTACGGTTTGAACCGAACCACTTACACCCCTACTTTCTATCCCTAAGAAATCTCTGTTTCGAGCCGTCAGTGTAGGAGAGCAAAAATAAGCAGAACACAAATTAAAGATTTAACCAAAACGTGTTGGCTAAGCCAGCCCACATACAAATGAAAATCTTTTAATCCAGTACCATGAGCGAGCCCAATAATAATAATGAGTGTGGAGAATTAAATACCTTTTTTGTCCTTAATCTATTGAGCTTTTTTCGTTTTGGTCCTGAACTTATTTTTTTTCCGTTTTCTCCATTAGCGTCACTTTCTTTGGTCATTGTCATCCTTCCGTCAGCTGTGCGTCTATTTCTCCGTTAAATGATGCCTTTGTGGTATGCATATATCATCAAATTGGCTTATCTAAAATTGAAGTAAACGACTTCATACAATATATCCCAAAGTCCATATAAAATCAAAATTAGATTATGTGATCAATCAAATCAAGTAATATGAGTGGTTTATAATAAGCATACTCAACACATATTTTTTTTTGTAGAAACCAGTCTTAAAATTGTGTAAAGATAAAAGTTATAATTATTTACTCCTTCGTCTCATAGTTAATGTAGCATTGGACTTGTCAATATTTCTAGAGAATGTGCTTTAATTGTTTGTACATTGTTTTTACTAATATACATATTACACTAAAAATTTCATTTTTTAGAATTATGACATTTAATCTAAGACGAACTAAAATAGAAAGTAAAAAAAAAAATTATTTTTACTAATATACATGAACTCCTTCGTCACGAGACAAGAATGTAGTGTGTACCCATTACAGGCGGAATGGGCATGTAGCAAAAGAGTGCTTCAAGTTGATCGGTTACCCAGATTGGTGGGGAGAAAAGAACCAAACTGGCAAGGGATTTGCTCGAAGGAATTCGAACAACAATGGGAGAGACAGGGGTGAATCATGCAATAATTAATCAGCCACAGGTCAATGCCACGAAAATACGCACAATAAAAGGAGAAGCCCAGGAACGAACTTGTTCGAGGCAGTCATTACTGGAAATCTATTGGGACTAAGCAACGAGCAGATATTTATGCTTCGCAACATGTTGAACCTGACAAATTAACTGGTAAAAATCGTGATTGGTTACTTGATACAGGGGCCTCACACCATATGATAGGAGATATCATACTCTTGTAAAACATAATAGATATAGCACCGATTATGGTAGGGATGTCGAACGGTGAAAGCAATCCGGCAGTGAAGAATTCATTGTGTCTTCGAAAAAGCATTTATATACACAATGTTCTTTTTGTTCCTAAAATGTATTGTACTCTTATCTCCATATCTCAACTTGTAAGACAATCGAATTTCACTGTTACGTTTGCTAATAAGTTGTGTGTGATACAGGACTAAACCACGAGGACTTTGATTGGTGTGTGAGCATCAAGACGGGGTCTATCTTCTCGGCACAGTATGCACCGAACAAGCTAATAGAGTCAGTGTTAGAGATGCTAGGGAGTTATGGAAAAAGAGACTGGGTCATCCTTCATACAAGATGTTAAATTTTGTTCCTTTAATAAGAAAATCTGATAGTAGTAGTGTAGAAAAGTATGCTATGTTTGCTTTAGAGCAAAACAAACTAGAGTTAGTTTTCTGCATACTAACAATAAAGCAGAAAGTTGTTTTGATTTAATTCATGTTGATTTGTGGGGAAGTTATCGTACTCATTCATCTTGTGGTGCTATGTATTTCTTAACAATTGTTGATGATCATTCTCATGCAGTATGGGACTATCTGCTTCTCAAAAAACCAAGGTGCCTTATATTATTAAAAATTTATGTGCTATGGCCTCAAGGCAGTTTGGACATAAGATGAAAATAATAATAAGCGATAATGGAACTGAACTCCGTCCCCTAAAATCTTATTTTCTTGACCAAGGTATTGTTTTTCAAACATCATGCATAGGAACACCACAACAAAATGGACTAGTTGAGCAAAAACATCGTCACATCTTGAATGTTGCAAGTGCACTCCGGTTCCAGGCACATCTTCCTATTGCATTTTGGGGAGAATGCGTATTGGCGGCATGCCATTTGATCAACCGGGCTCTAACCCCACCACTTAATTGGTAAGACTCCTTAGGAGATCATCCATGCTAAGGCTCTTGTTTTCAGTTGGCTAAGAATATTCGGTTTTTTATATTATGCTCATCGTCAACATCGAAATAAAGACAAGTTTGCCTCACGAAGTCGACGGTGTGTCTTTGGGTATCCCTTCGGACAGAAAGGATGGCATCTTTATGAATTTACCATAAAAGAGTATTTCATTTCTCGAGATGTGGTATTCTTCGAGGATATATTTCTCTTCCATCCTGGCCGATAGAATGACAAAAGTTTGCATGACAAGAATTTAACAGAAATATTAATGAAAGTGGGGACTGAACTAGTTGAGTAACCCATATAGGATGAAGACCTGGTCTTGGCCGAACCAAATGTTGAATTAGAGGGAGTGGCATTTTGGAGGGAACTTCTGTGATACAAGTTGATGAGGAATAGAACACGGATTTGAAAAACTCTCTTTAGGGCAGCTGGTAAGCCTTAAGATTAAGGCATGGGATACCGGGGGTCTCATCCTCGGATGAAAGTTCAAATAATGATGCAGTGAATGAAGAAAACTATGTAGTGGTCAACGAAGAGGAGTATGGTAGAGAACATCGACAACATTAGCTTCCGACACAGTTTCATGACTACATAATGCATACTGTGCGATGCAGTTCTGTAAGATACCCGCGGGAAAAACCAAAGAGGTCTCCCTTGAGAGTCAAACACGGCACTTTATGTTCAAGAAACGGAGTCGCCACTTTAATTTAATTTTAAACCCAAATTTAACGGAAAAGGTTAGAGAAGGTGAGTTCGGAGGTCACGTTACGTCTTGGGAAGAACTTTTCATCCTTCACCCAATCCGCCTCGGAAAACCGAGTCTCCCTAGTTTGTTGACCAAAAACGTGCAATTGTGTGTGTATTTTAAAATGGGAGAAACTGAATTAACAGAAAAAACAGTGTAGGATTTAACGAAAAGGGGTTTATTTGCAAAGCTTTTTAACAGAATGGGGGAAAACTGGAAAAACAATTCCCTGGACAAACCATCCGTACGGCTGAGGATGGTTGTCCTGGGAATTTTTACAGACTTATCAGAAAGCAGTCCAGTTCAGGCAGAAACAGGGCATCTTGCTGAAACTGTACTGAAAATGATCTTTCCAGTTTATTTTGTTGTACCAAAACATGCATAACAACATCCCTATGCCTTTGACCATAAATTAGACACCAAAACACAAGGCTTTTGGGCATGATCAAGGCAATAATTGGGGAATTAAGCACAAAGTTGATGACCATGGCTTTGAGCCAAAATAACCATTGGGATGGTTAAAGATTGAGACTTTAACCTCCCAAATGGTGGATTTATCAAATAAAAGGCCATGAGGCATCAAAAATCAACCTTTGGATGGATAAAGATTGGATCTTTATCATCCAAAGGGACATTATTAAGGCTTAAAGTAAATACATAGAATTAAATGACATAAATATAGATTGACATGAAATTAAATGACATAAAGTAAATGACATAAAAGTAAATTGCCTTAATCATAACATGCTTTGATCATCTTTGGTTTTAACCCTTGTTCATACACAAAGTATGAGGGCACCATGAATCATTTCAAAGGCTTGGTTCCAATTTATAAGATTTGCATGGAATATAAAGACATTAAAGTAAAATGATCAACAAAACAAGTAAATAATGGTGTAACAAGGTAAATAAAAGGGTGAAGAGGAGATGGGGGAGAAGGAGGCCTCACCAATGTTTGATTCTAGCCTATCTTCCTCTCTTTCACTCAATTTGATAATGTTTTGTGTTTCTGCTCTCACCAGCAGAGTTTATGCTCTTAAACTAATATTTCTCCCCCCCTGAAATAATCAGCAAGGGCTCAATTTATAGGGACTGAAGGCACCAAACCAGCCGTACGGCTGGGCCCTTCTAGTACCCAAACCATCCGTATGACTCAGCCTGGCGAGCTTCTGGATTTTTCTAAGTTTTAATTTCAGGATAGTCCTAGAGTTTTGGTTTATTATAGTGAGGTCCTAGCCTATCAATTTATCCCTGAATGGTGCTAAAAATTCCTCTAAGTTGGTTTAAGTTAAGATTGGGGTACTTATAGAGCCCCTCGGCAACGTCGCTTTAGGAAAGCGGGGTTGTCGACTTAAAAAGCATCCCAATCTGCCTATGGGAGGACGGTTTGACCGATTTGGTTATATGGATGGACCTAGAGGTATAGGATTCCTACGTATGCCGTTCGCGGGGAATCAAGCCTTAACGTAGTTCGGGGGGGGGGGTGAGAAACGTTAAGGCTACTCAAACCTAAAAGTGACCGTTAAGGTCGGGCGAGGAGCTTGGCGTCTCAAACCTAAGGGGGACCGTTCAAGGTCGGGCGAGGAACTTGGCGTCTCAAACCTAAGGGTGACCATCAAGGTCGGGCGAGAAACTTGGCGTCTCAAACCTATGGGATTTTGTGACGGTAGCCTAAACGAAAGGGGGATATCTTTCATCCTCTCCTAAAGCGTAGGGGAATATTTGTCATTCTTTACTAAAGCGTAGGGGAATATCTGTCATTCTCTCCTAAAGTGTAGGGGAATATCTGTCATTCTCTCCTAGAGGCGGATTTGGGTAGGTGGACATCTTTCGTCCTCTCCTAAGACATAGGGGGATATCTTTCATCCTCTCCTAGAGGCGGATTTGACTCTCATTAGGTCAAAGTCGGGACCTGGATGGTCTTATGTCGCATTTGGACTGCCGGGACATTCAGACTTGACTCTCATTTGGTCAAAGTCGGAAATCTAGCCAACTCGACTCTACAGGGAGGGTTGACTAAAGGATGGACTTGACTCTCATTTGGTCAAGGTCGGGACTTGGATGGTCTTATGTCTCATTTGGACTGCCGGGACATTCGGACTTGACTCTCATTTGGTCAAAGTCGGAAATTTGGCCAACTCGACTCTACGGGGAGGGTTAACTAAAGGATTGACTTGACTCTCATTTGGTCAAAGTCGGGACTTGGATGGTCTTATGTCGCATTTGGACTGCCGGGACATTCGGACTTGACTCTCATTTGGTCAAAGTCGGAAATTTGGCCAACTCGACTCTACGGGGAGGGTTGACTAAAGGATGGACTTGACTCTCATTTGGTCAAAGTCGGGACTTGGATGGTCTTATGTCATATTTGGACTGCCGGGACATTCAATGGGCTTACGTTAAAGACCGCCATGCATTTTATGCACGAATCTTTTACTCAAAACAATAGGCTTACGTTATATGGGGACCGCCTAAACTTTTCGCAATTTTTTAATGGGAGGCCCAATTTTTCTAGGTCCAAAAATCATGTTGCATGAGCCAAAGAAGGGTAAATATCGTGTATTTATGATTTGGTTGGGATGGGGATTTTAATGGATGGGATTTGAAAGCCAACTTCCAACAAGAAACCATCAATGGTGTCAGGGGATAAAGTATACGTACGGTTGTCCCAGCGGGCACACTTTTTGCATTGAATTCTACTCTAGGTCTGGTCATCTTCTTAAGTGCCTTGGTCTGAAGTTCAGAAACAGTTCACCATTTTCATTTCGAGAGCTTCCTTCTTCATGGAGACTTTTCTCATGGAGAAACCACCAAAATTGCCTAAGATTGATCAAGAGTGCTTTGAGGGCAACCTTAGGCTTTGGATGCGGTATCATTTGAGGGAGAACAAAGGCATTTTCCAAGCCAAATTTGGACACAAGTCCCTTTGGTCTTTCAAGGAGTTCATCCCGGAACTCGACCTTTTGAGAGCCGCTGCGACCTTTTGGGATATCAAGAGACATGTGTATTGTTTCTCTTACAACGAGATCACCCCATCCTAAGAGGACTTCAAGGCATTGATGGGGGGTGTGGACACGGAGGTCATTGCTCTTCCTTCGATTGATGACACAATGTGTGTCGAAAGGTTGGTCTTTCTTCTCGACATTTCTCTAGAAGAGGCTCAGTGTATGGTTATCAATCCCACTTTTATTGACATTTCGGACTTTCCCAAGAAGTTCATGGATTTCAGGATGAGGCTTCTTGGAATGCCTTTGGGTTATGCGTTCTTGCCTTTTTCTACATGGTTGGCTCCAAGGGCACTTGCCACAGGGTTTTATTGAGTGTTCTAGAGGAATGTCTTGCGGGAGAGGATATCATCCCTTTGATCTTGGGAGAGACTTTCCATGGCATGGATCGCTTAGCCTTAGGTGATGGCTTCATGCGCAGTGGTAGTCCTGCTCTTCTCACCATGTGGTTGAGGGAGAGGTTGATGGCCGTTCCTGAGGCTCCTCTTTCTTACAAACCATGGTCTTATTCTTGTAGACACCCCGCCTTGGACCGCTCACCCCGATTGCACATTTGATCTTGTGTTTCTCCCTATTTTAAGTGTTTCCCGTTAGTCTCTGTTACTTCCGTTAATTCCTGACTGACTTCGTTAAGTCCAGGGACTAAACTGAATAATAGGGCTGACTTTCTAGTCCATTCTGTCAAAAAAGCCATCTTGAAGTCGTGCGCCTCCGCCCTTTGGGGTCAGAAGCGCGCGCATCCCGCAACCAAGGTAGGAGGCGCGCGTACCTGGGCGTCAGTTACAGATTCTGTCCAAGAATCCCTCCCTTGCTCATTTTACATGATTTGCCCGGGAAACTGATCTTTGTGACTTCATTTTGGCACCCAAAACATCTCGTTTTCAATTATATAAACCCCTCTAATTCACCATTGAAAAAGAGGAGGACTTTTTGTGACTAAGAAAACGATACACAAACCATTTTAAGGCATTTCTAAGGCAATTCTCCAAGAAGTGTTGAAGTCATTTGAAGTTTAGGTAAAAACTCCATTTTCCTCCCTTCTCTCTACTTAATCTCTTTTCTTCTTATCTTATTTCCATCAAACGTGCAATCACCCCAAATCATTTTGGGACATGACACCAAAGATCACTTCATTCTATTGAAGTTGGTCAAGGAGTTACCTCCTTACATTCAAAACACCATTTTTTTAAACCCCCTTTTTTTTTTTTTTTTATCATTATCGAAGAATAGGAAGAACATTTTATTTATGTTGACTTTGAACAAGCAAGACCAACATTAGTTGGGCGAGATGGGTGTTTAAGTACTTCCCATCTCGTAACCTAACCACCGAACCTCATAACAAGAATCTCTATTTTCGTATCAAAACTTAGGCTAAATATTAGGTTTTTCTTATGTTCCTCTAAAACATAAGTGGCGACTCTAACAAATAAAATCAAACAGATATCCTAGGATAATCCACCGCTCTAGCCAAGCATTGTGATCCTCCCGGGGTATCAACAGTGGCGACTCCGCTGGGGACGTTTGAGGGTTAAACTAGACGTGTCCATCCGGTTATAACCGGCGGTTGACGGTTATAACCGCCGGTTATGTTTTTCGTTAAATGCTAACCGTAACCTAACCGTCTAACCGTTATGTCCGGTTACGGTTAACCGGTTAACCGGTTAATGCGGTTAAACCGGTTAAACCGGTTACCTTTTTTTTTTTTTTTTTTTTTTTTCAAAACAGTTTTATTAACAGTTTTTTGTTAAAAAAAAAAGATAAAATAAAAAAACACTTCATTTTTTTAAAGGGTTTTTTTTTTCAAGTAAAGTTTTTTTTTTCAAGTAAAAAAAAAAATTTAACTGTTTTTTTAAACAGTTTTCTTAACAGATTTTTTAACAGTTTTATTAACAGATTTTTTAACTTTTTTTTTTTTTTTAAACAGTTTTTATAAAAAAAAAAAAAACGGGAGTATATGTATGAGTCATACATATATTAAACAGTTTTCTTTTGTTTTTTTTGTTTTTAAGTTAAAAACTTAAAATGTATAAGTGTATAACTATAATGTATAACACAAATTTTTTAAGTAAAAAAGGGACGGTACCCTTAAATTTTATTAATTAAAATTAAAATTACAAAGAGGGGGACAACCAATCCTTGCCCTTTTATAATTAAGGGAGGAAAAAATGGAGCCTTATTACCTCAACTAAACTATTACAATGAAATAAAAATAAACCTATTCTAAAAATTAAAATAAAAACTATCTACATTCCGTCCCCTTCCGAACTTCCCGTAGAATCTTCCAAGTCGTATTGATATTGTGGATCTACATTTACTAAATCCTCTTCATAAGGCATATCTTGCTCCCTCTTTTCCGCTCTAACCCAATCACCAAGCAAGAGTTGATTTTCCAAATTTTCACAAGTTAGTTGGGAACGTCTTGCATCCAAAACATTTCCTCCCACACTAATGCCGATTCGACGGCCACGGTTGAAGCGGGAGAAGCTAAGACTTCTTTTGCAATTAAAGAGAGTATGGGATAAGTTTCTTGCCTTTGTGACCACCACCTCAAAATATCAAAAGAAATTGGATTTGAAGTGTTTTGTACAACTTCATGTCTAGTAGAGAAATATGCTTCCAACTCGTACGGAATGCTAGAGGTAGAAGAAGAAGAAGGAGACGTTCTAGGACGTTTTGAAAAATAAATATCATTAACAAAACTATATGGATCGTTATTCACATCATATTGTGTATCAATATCTTCTTCATTAGGACTTGAGCCATATTGAGAAACATTTCCATGAATTGCATTATACTCATTATAAAGAGTCACCAAATCTTTTTTGTATTTTCAACAATAATCGCCGGGTTTTCGTGTAATCCGTCCCCATTGGGGTATAAATTTGCATAATAAAACGTTATTATGCGGACTAGATCTTTCAATTTAATACGGGGATCCAACATCTTTGCAAGCAAAAATAGAGACGGAATGTTATCAAAATATTTGACCCACTTTTGCCTCATGGAAGCAATGCTTTCCGTTTAAAATGGTGCAATTTTGCAAATTTTTAAAACTTAGAACTATTGCAATACATTGATCAAGTACCAAAACGGAAGTTGGATAATAAACTCCCGACAAAGCCAAAGTAGCGGTATTGAAATCTTTAATAATTGGACATAAATTAGTGCAAGCGTTCCATTGATACGCAAATAAAGGAATTTCATAGCCCATACTAATAAAAAAATCCATGATATGCTCTTTATACTCAAAACCATCAATTAACATTTTGTAGGTAGAATTCCACCTAGTCGGAACATCCATAGAAAAATATTTTTCGGGAAGACCCTTATTTAGTAAATATTTTATCCATTTTCTTGTAATTTTATTTTTTTTTGCAATAAAATAAAGAGCCTCTCTAATGGGTTTAACATATTGATCTAAAGCATCCAAACCATCTTTAACACATAAATTTATGATATGACATAAACATCTAATATGAAAATACTTACCCCCAAGTGACGGTTGACAAATGAGCATCAATTCCGGTATACTAGCGGTATTAGCACTAGCATTGTCGAATGAAATAGAAAATATTTTTTGCAAAGACCATATTTTGCCAAAATGGCGTGCAACTTTCTACAAATATTTTCCGCGGAATGAGGTGGTTCAAAACTATCATATGCAAGTAGTCTTTTTTTGTAAAGTCCACGAATTATCGATCCAATGGCATGTAACACCCAAATAACTATTTCTTTGCCATGATCACTCCAACCATCGCACAAATTGAACTCTTTGATCTAATTTTGATAAAACATCAATTAAAAAATGTTTATATTCCAAACCACTTTTTTAATATCGCGTACGAGAGTCGTACGTGGTACTTTGGAGGCGGCCGGATTTAAGAAAGTCTAATAAACCGTTCATAAAAGTCATCATCCGCAAAGTTAAAAGCAAGCCCTTTAACACACAAAATTTGCACAATTCTTTCCTATAAACGACATTATTAAACTTAAATAAGACCGAAGACGTACCTTGGGTGTTAGGTTGAGCAAATTGTAATTGAGCTTGATCACTATCAATCCCAAGTTTTTCAGGATGTGTTGATCTCAAGTGATGGTTCAATGTTCCATGCCCATTACCTTTTGCGAACGGGTAAGATTTGGTGCAATAGTTGCAACACGCTCGAAAATGTACAAAGTCGTTGGGGTCAATTTGTACTTTTCGGAAATGGATCGTGAAAGTGTCGGATTTGGATTCTCGTGCTTGACGTTGCCCCCGACCACCTCTTCCCACGCCTCGAGCTCGGCCGGCCCCGGCCCTACCACTTTGAGGAACATTTTTTCAACATTTTGCTCACTTTCCTCAAAATGTGACTCAATTTCCGGGTTAAGTGAGGAAGAACCAACATGTTCCTTGCCGCTCCTTCGAGATGAGGCCATTTTGTTAACAAACTAACTGAAACTGTTTAGAAACTGACTGAAACTCGCTAAAAAACTGACTGAAAATGATGAAAAACACAGATTTTGTTAAAAAACTGACTGAAACTGTCAAAAAACTGACTGAAACTCTCAAAAAACTGACTGGAAATTCTGAA